>BQNB010140782.1:0-17366 GCA_026074375.1 Tanacetum coccineum | reverse complement strand
CGGAACAACCTACTTGTTATATGAATCGAACAACTTGGTTTCTTTAGGTATCGAATAACTAGTCTTGCTTTGAGAACCAAATAACTTAGTTGTTATTAAGGAACCGAACAACTCAGTTTATAAGGAACCGAACAACTCAGAGTACAAGGAACCGAACAACTCTAGGGTTATAAGGAACCAAACAGCTACATTAATAGTAGGAACCGAACAACTGTGTGTGTAGCCGGAACCGAACAACTGTAATGATAGACAAAACCGAACAACTCATTGTCTTAAGGAACCGAACAACATTTTGTAGTAGGAACCGAACAACATTTTATAGTAGGAACCGAACAGCTTGTAACCTGTAGGAACCGAACAACTAAGGCCTTATAGGAACCAAACAACTTTATTATATTAGGAACCGAACAATTTTCCTAAGAAATCATTTTTGCTTCCAAGACCCAAAACACTTAAGAACAAATTTTCAAATTAACAGTTGATTTAAAAATCTTATTTAGGGAGATAATTAAAATTGGTTAATTATTCACTCTAAACAAGTTAAGTTAAGTTGTCGTTGTTAGATGAATAGATCTTAATAAGTGCAAAAAGTCTTAAAGTTCCTAAAGCATTGTTCACATCATGAATCAACTTTATGTGCTCTCTCAATAGGTCTCTATAGTATATTGTATAAAATTGGTTATACATAAACTGTATTGATCTTAACAGAATCATGAACACTACAAAAGAACAGCAAAAGGAGTTGGATGATGCTCTTGTCGCACCTAAAAACCGTCTCAAGATAGGAAAAAGCAATCTCCGACTGAGCTCCAATCTCAAATCCAAGGAACCTACTCTTCAAGTGGTGCTAGATGCTCTCAAACTCACTCCATTCTACAATGCATTTGAGATCTCTGCTGATGTTCCTGAGATATACATGCAAGAGTTCTGGGTCACTGTCACTAGACATCATTCTTCACTTCGGTTCAAGTTAAATGGCAAAAGTCATACTTTGAATGTCGACACCTTCAGAGATATGCTCAAGATTTACCCCAAACTCCCTGGTCAGAAATTTGAAGAACCTCCACTTGAAGAGGATAATCTATCTTTTATCAGAGATCTTGGACACACTGGTGAAATTAAGTTTTTATCTGACGTCAATGTCAATCACATGCATCAACCATGGAGATCATTTGCTGCCATAATCAACAAATGTCTAAGTGGAAAAACTACTGCTCTGGAAAGTCTTCGCCTATCACGTGCTCAAATTCTTTGGGGCATGTATAATAACAAGAAGGTTGACTATGTCTATCTACTGTAGGAAGACTTGATATTTCAAGTGGAGAACAAGAATTCTAAGAAGAACAATGACATGTATTATCCACGTTTTACCAAAGTCATTGTCGACTACTTCATGGCAAAAGATTAAGCAATTCCAATGAGAAACAAGATGTTTTGGCATTATGCCAGGGATGACTTCATGTTCATCACCATAAGAGTCATTTCTAAACATAAGGACACACAAGAATACGGTGCAATTCTCCCTCAGCACTTGACCAATCAAGCCATGTTGGAGTCCAAAGCCTACAAGACTTACCGTGCTTATGCTACTGGTGAAAAGACTCCCAAGTCAAAAGCTACAAAGAAAAAGTCTGATTCTGAATCATCTCCAAAGACAAAGCCTTCTCAAGCTTCCAAATGTAAAAGAATCAAGACTTCAGCTAAAGGAGATAAGCCTGCCACAACAAAGTCAAAAGGTTTAACAGTACTATCTGAAGTTGCATTATCAGAAGCAGAACAAATGAAGTTGGCAACTAAGAGAAGCTTGAAAGAATTCCATATCTCTCACGCAAGTGGCTCAGGTGATGGAGTTGACATTCTGTCAAAGGTTCCTGATGAGCAACAACAAACCGGATCTGGTACAAATGAAGGAGCTGGTGACAAACCAGAGGTTCCCGATGTACCCGAATACAGATCAGAGAGTGAAGAAGAATCCTGGACTTTCAGTCAAGGAGAGGATGAGGAAGAAGATGAGGAGCATGACAGTGATGATGACAATGATGATGAAGACGATGATCAAGAGAATGACAGCCAAAGAACTGAATCAGATGATGAAGGAGATGATTTTGTTCACCCAAACTTGTCAACATACATAGCAGATGATCAAGAAAAAGAAAAAGAAGAAGAAAAAGCAGATGATGATGATGATGACGTGACCTCTGATCAGAAAGTTTCAACACCACCTGATTATGAACTCACGGAGGAAGATGAAAATCAACAGGATGATGATACTATGGGAGAAGAACAAGGCGATGAAGATAATGGGGAACTGTACGGAGACTTGAATATCAACCTAAGTAGAAGTGATGCCGAAATGACAGATGCTCAAACTAATCAAGAAACGTAAGAAGCTCACGTGACTCTAACTACTGAACCTCCAGTAGTGCAACAACAAATCTCCTCTGTTTCATCAGATTTGGTGGATAAATTCATTAATCCCTCTTCGGATACAGGTATCAACTCGATTCTAAATCCAAATGCAGCAGTTTCCGTCACACATTCCTCTGCCACTATCATCCTTAAACACCCATTCTAATCATTCAACCTCAACAACACACACATGATTCCACAACAACAACAACAATTACAACAACAATTGTGCTAGAGATCCCAAACTTTGCATCCCTATTCAGCTTTGAACGCAGGGTTTCCTCATTAGAGTCTGACCTGTCTAAGCTCAAACAAACTAATCAATTTGCTAAAGCGTTATCATCTATTCCGGGCATTGTTGACAAATACCTTGCGTCTAAGGTGAAAGATACGGTAGATGTGGTTGTCCAGTTAAAATCAGACAAGCTAAAAGAAGAAGCTCAGGCAGAGAATCAAGACTTTTTCAACTCACTTGACTCCAACATGAAAAGAATAATCAAGGAGCAGATCAAAGCTCAAACCTCCAAGATTATGACAAAAGTTGAGAAGTATGTTACTGAAACTCTAGGAGCTGAAGTGTTGGTTAGATTAACCAATCAACCTCAGACATCTTACGCAGTAGCCTCTTCGCTCTCAGAAATCAAGTTAAAAAAGATTCTCATGGATAAAATAGAGGAAAATAAATCTATTGACAGATCCGATGTTCAGAAGAATCTCTACAGAGCGTTACTCGAAGCATACAACTCTGACAAAGACCTTCTCTCCTCATATGGCGAGGTTGTGACTCTAAAGTGAGGACTTAATGATCAAGACAAAGATGAAGAACCCTCCGCTGGATCAAACCGAGGGTCAAAGCGACAAAGATTAGACAAGGAAGAGTCATCAAAAGAAGCAACTCAAAAGAAGTCAAAGTCTACAAGTTCTTCCAAAGGTACGACCAGATCTCCACCAAAATCATCAGGCAAGTTTGT
Organism: Tanacetum coccineum; assembly: GCA_026074375.1. NCBI lineage: Eukaryota > Viridiplantae > Streptophyta > Magnoliopsida > Asterales > Asteraceae > Tanacetum > Tanacetum coccineum. The sequence continues at coordinate 13,986 of BQNB010140782.1, read as the reverse complement.
TCAAGAAGAGGAGCATGATCCAAGGGTTGATGATCTGGAATAACCATTTCATCAAGAGTTCAATACAGGAAATGATGATGTATCTCCTGCCAGAGAGGTAACAGATGTTGATGAACGATTATGGAATCCATCTGGCTCTTGAATTCCTGATCAAGAATGGAACCAAACAAAGACGGTTGACGACCAAACTCCTCAACAGTGGATGACTAAGTTGGCATAAGCTTCAGGCACAATCGGCTCAACATTCAACATCTAACTCAAGATCTGTTGACCGGTCCAACATATGATCTCATTAAAGGCACGTGCAAGAGTGTTGTGAAGTTAGAATACCATCTGGAAGAAGTATTCAAAGCTACCAATTATCAGTTAGATTGGCATAATCCTGAAGGAAGATCGTATCCCCATGATCTTAGCAAGCCACTTCCTTTAATTCCGGATGCACAAGGTCGTCTAATCATCCCTTATGATCACTTCATAAACAATGATCTCGAATATCTAAAAGGAGGAAGCTCAAGTCACAAATACACAACTTCAATTACCAAGACAAAGGCTGCTGATTACGGTCATGTTAAACGGATTGAAGACAAGATTCCTAGAAGTACATGGAGTGAGGTATAAGTTGTCTATGACAAGCATGCCTGCTGGGAACATATTACTGGGGACAAAAACGTTAGAGATTCTATGGATATGCTACCAACCTGGAAACTTCTAAAGACGTCTATTCCAAACACATGATTATTGTTGTTACAGGTCTTAAGATCATGGAGTTCTTTGGTTACAAACATTTGGAAGAGATCACAGTTCGAAGACAAGATGATGTGCTCTACAAGTTTTGAGAAGGCGACTTCAAAAGACTTCGTCACAAAGATATTAAAGATATGTTACTTCTTCTTGTTCAAGGTAAGTTAACCAACCTCAATGTGGATGAACGGTTTGCACGTTATGTAAAGGCGTTGGCGAAAGTAACATGAGACGAATTGTCATTCAAGAACGTGTGGAGGACTTACAACTGGCAGTTGAAAGTTATCAGAAGAAGATAAACCTCACCAAACCTGACACATACCAGACAGATCTTAGAAAAATGACTCCATACACTTCTTACCGTGATATCCAAGACATTATCTATCAAGATGACATGGACAGAAATCGTTTGATGCGCATCGATGAACTTTACAAGTTCAGCGACAGCACACTCAACCATGTTCGCACCTCTCTCAATGATATTGCTATTAGGATTCAAATGAAGTATTTGCCGAAGAGAAAATAGACCAAACAAGACAAGTAGAGAGCCCGGGTGATGATTAAAGCCATTGACAAGAAACTCAAATACAGGAGGTTGATGCGAAGTCTAGAAAAGTTTGTTGGTGGAAGACCTTACAAAGGAGACCTTCGGCTACTACAAAGGACCATATGATTCTATCATATGACGTTCTTATCACTCAGGTCAAATCTTGTAAATAATATAACTTTGTGAATTTGTTCATATGTAGTGTAGACTTATGGTGATAATAAGGAGTGCTCGAGTACAAAAATTTCAAGAATTTCTTAGTAAATTCAAAAATTTTCAAATTATTATACTCAGCACTATCTTATATACCCTCATATTTTATGAGGGGGCATTAAAATGTTCCAATTAGTTAATATGTAACATTTTATCCCCGAAAGTTTAATCAATTGATATCCAAAATATCAAGCGATTAACATTTTGGATAAGGGAAGAAAATGTGATTAAACTGAATCTAATATGTATTGAAATGTGATCATATAAAATGGACTCAATGCACTCCACACTTAACATGTACTACGAGTATGATGCACATGTTAAGGGAGAGCCTTTTAGTGATAATGAAAAACTCTCAAAGTGTAAATCTTTTGATATTTATATCAAACACTTTGATTGAAATTTTCAATGTTTTTGGAAGGATTGTGATGATATACCCAAAATACCGACCATGTACTTAAATTTATGAAGTTATAAGGAACCAGAGGGATCTACCCAGGGATATCCACTAGTTAGTGTAGAAGTCCTTAGGTATGATAAAAGGAGAAAAAGTGAGAAAAGGGAATAATGCCGACTGAGATGGAGCTAACACTGGAACAAACCCAACAAGGTGTTAGTTATGAAGTCTCGGTAAGCATTGAAGGGTTGAAGAATGAAAAAGAAATGTAAGGATAAAGGGTGTAAAGAAAGAAGCCCTCCATACACTTAGGCAGAAACCGGGTCAATACAAAAAAAAACTCAAAACACTAAGGTGTTGTCTGACATTGAAGACAGTCATGGACCCAGTGACGCTATGCACAACCCTCCCTAGCCACTCAAGGTCTCTCAAAAGACTCTTGTTTCATTTCTCACGGAGATTACACGCATTTCTATCGACTTTTTTCACTCCAAGTTAGTTGATATTGAAAAGGTGGCAGTCTGCTCCAGCCTCCGATCCACTAAATATAAAGTGCACTATGAGCCTGAGCCAAAGAGATCATCCATAACATCTCATTAGGACACTTGTCAAATTCTGCTTGCTAAGTCACACAATGTGAATTACAAGATATATATTAAGAGTCCTACGCAATAAACCGTGTGATTTTGGCAGAACAATCCAAGGGATTTCATTCACAATGAAGATGAAATCCAGCTTGAGCCAACTTCAAACAATCTCATGGTAGTGACTTATGAGATACGATAACGAAATCAACTTGTGACAACTATAAAGACAACATGGTGCGATTCTATAAGAATCAAACTTGTTCCAGGAAATGGATCAACGGTTGTTAATGAATTTTTGAAATGATTAACACTCTCGGTGTGTCACAAAAACACTTTTGCAAGTGATACACCGATTGATTTTCAAATCAATTTTCTATTTTCAATCGGTGAGATAGTAACTCGCTGGTTCACTCTTATCGTGCTGTCTGCTTTGAGACGCTTCGATAATGAGAACATCTGAGTTTGGCTGAATCTAATGCAATATGAGTTAGAAAGATTCTATACTTCAGCAGGAAAATCCTATCAGGAGATTCTTCTTAAATTGACTCTACTTGATCCAGGTCGATCCCACGGATTATTCGAAGGTTACCCAACCAAACCACGGGCAAATGAAAAAGCCATAATCGCCCCCCTCTTATTGCTAACTATTTAAATGCAGACACGTAAAGATGGCATTGAAGGTTACCTGATCTAGCTTGACTCACAAGATTCATAACAACATTGCTCATAACCCACCGACAAACATAAAGACATCTTGAAAGCTAAGTACTTTTTCCAGACTTCCGCTACTCTGATAACCGTACGTCCCTATCTTGAAGTGACGAAGTATCAAATCAAAAGAATTTTCAAAGAAGTTTCCGTCACTCTGATACCGAACGTCTTTCTCGAAGTGACGAAGTGTTAAAGTTAAAGAATTTCAAGAAAGATGCAACATTAAAGCTTTTAAAGTCAACAAATCAAGAAAGGTATGAGCATGTCGGTCCAGAAGTCACAAGTTACACAAGATGGCAAGATTCATTAAGATTAGCGACAAGATTATGCTTGCTTGATGATCTCAAGATGCTTAAGATCACATTCTATCATACAAATCAAGATAAAGGAACAACTCAAGCTCTAAGTTCAAAATCAACTACATCAGAATCATAAGACAAGAAAAAAGAAAGAAGTAAGCGAGCACAAGAAATGAAGACCTTCATAGTATGGATAGGTTTAAGTTTTTGTAACATGAAGTACCTCCCTTAGGGGAGATGTTAGGAATACGAAATTCCTAGAAAAGTCTCGGTCACTTCATAGATATCGGAAGATAGCTCGTCAAGTAATATTTGGAAACTTACATAGGTAACTAGTCCAAGGTCCATGGAAAGCCCATGTAACCAAGGCCCATGTCCACCTCATGTAAGTATAAATACCCTCTCCACACATGGAGAGGGGTGTTGGTTCTCTTTGTAAATCACATAGTTTAAATCAACCTTCTTATTTTCCATTTCTTTACTTTCCCTCTCAACTTTCTCTCTCTAGTGCCATCCAACTTTTTTGTGCTGAAATGCGTTTTCTCGAATCGAACAACTAGTTTAGATAAAAAACGCGTAACGAAATCTTAAATTATAAATTAGATTTTATAATTCCTACTAATAGAAAAAATAATACCTTTTTGTAAAAACCTTGAAAACCGTTTATTTTATCTAATTCCGTAACTTTAAAACCGTGTGTTACTTCTAACGAGAACTCTTATTTAATTAATTGTCCAATTTCCGAACACGTGTCGAATTATTATTGGTCCAATTTATTTTTCATCACGTTCTTATATAATAACTTGAAAAGTATTATATATTTGCATTATTTATTTGATTGTTTTCTTTGTTATATAATTCACCATAATGAATTTATACTGTTCATTTCATTTAATAAATAATGGAATATATTACATACTTTGCTTTACTTTTCCTTATTTATTTTATTTAACCAACCACCAAACTCTTACAACTTGAAATCCAAATCCTTTATCAACGTGTCGCGTTGATGTACTCATCCATCGAAAAACCCCAATTCATCATCCTAAGCTAGTGAGACTTAGCCGTTAAAGTTAAACTGCATCTTCTTGGTCGAGCCGTTCCGTTTTCCGTTTGTGCTGTGCTTATTAGTTGCATTTTCTGGAATTGTATCTGCAGCATCAAGTGAGTTCATAGTTCCACGTTTTACTTGTTTTATATTTTTACTTTACTATTTTGGGGTGAGAACATGCTCGTTTACAAACTTGTTTAGTCTAATAATTTTAAGCTTTTATAAATGTTCGTTTGCAAACTCGATTACATGATTGATATCACACTTTGTTTTACTTATGGATTCAAATACTTAAAGCCCTTCTTTTGGAAATATATGGTCGATTTTACTATGGACACAAGTATCTTGATCTACTTTCCCTGTTACGTGTTTCCTAAGTTACGAATAGACCACTAATGCCCGAACTATCATGAACCGTTAATTTGCTTCAACCGAATCGTACCGTTTAAGTGAGTGTGAGTGTTATAAATAGATCTATTGGGACTGATTATCCCTATCCTGGTAAGTAGCGCTTACTAGTTTTGGAGGTCCGAACAAACGGGTATATACCATGTCGGATTGTCAATAGGTGATCTTGGTCAGATACCTTTAGGGCGAGGAATACTATTTGCATATAAAATGCTTCCTTTTAAATTGAGCTTCGGTGTCATGAGCTTAGTGCAACAGTAAATATTTTTATGTGAAGTTGTTATTTGTTATAACTGTTACATGTGTTCTATAACCTGTGGTCCATACTGCTTTTGTTGAACATTTCAAATTGTTAAATACTTTTTATAATACTTTGAGTGAAGCTATATTCACTAAACGTTTTTGATCCTCATATATGTTTTACTTAAACCTATGAATTCACATAACTTTATGTTGACCGTTTTAGCATGTCTTTCTCAGGTGATTAGCTTTGGACTTCTCTAAAGTGCTATGTGGAGTCTACGTGCAATATGATATCATCTTTCAAGACTTTATTTATTATTCATACTCGTTGACTTTTGTAAACTTAATTATGCTTCCGCTACATTTTACTTACGCTTTTGTAAATGTTTAATTTCTTTTGAATCTTGTAAAACTTATCTATTGTCGATTCGCGACAAGCTGACCAATATGCCAACCAACCATTTTGCATGAGAAGTAACTCGTTGGTACCGTTGTGCCAACTGCCAAATTGGTATCTACCACACAAGTGTGTGATTGTGTACACATGGTCTTTCGTCACACCCTAACCTAACCCAAAACAACCTTATCCAGCAAACTCATTTTTGGCACTTTACAAAAGCTAGACCAATGAAATATGCATGCGTTTCCTTCGATATGTCACCATAATAAAAAAGACAAAAATACTGAACAACAATTAGTAATAAATTAGAACTTAACCCGTCGGTGTTATTACCAACCTAAACATTTATCAAATGTTTTTTTCCTATTCATACACTATTCTTAATAATAGTAATATATTGTACACCATTATTCTTTAATGGTTAATTTTAAATACATTTCATGTTGAGTCAGTTCAGTGTCCTTTAGTCTCTCAGTAGATTTAAACATAAAAACCTCAAGTCAAGTTTAACTAAAGATTGTTCAGCTTGAGTTCTTCAGGTATTTAAAAGATCAAGTAGTATCTTCACTTCAGTTTATGTGGCGGTTCAAAAACTGAAGAATGCCTTAGCAAGAGCTTCAGTTTAACTTGATTGGCAATGCCAAGCTGAACGATGTAGATCTTGTTAATACAAATAATGTGTAAAAACGTTATTTATATTTTTCGACCTCTCGATGTTTTGATAATAACAAAATGTAAAAACGTTTACGATAAAATTAAACGTTTATAAATTACTAATCGTAAAATTCTATTTGTAAGATTAATCACTTAAGGTATGGATAAACAAATCATTAAACATGATTAGTATCAAGAAATTATTTTTCTTAAACCTTACATTTCTACAAAAGTGTATTTACAAAAATATATACACAAAATATTTATTCATAAAAGAAATGTTTTATTAAAACATTAAATTTAAATAAGATTTTCCCCCCAAAATGGAAGGTTTCAAAACAGATAACACATTCCCTCACTAAAAGACAAAAAGAGGAGCGTATTCTACGAGCGGCCCCCTAATATATTAGGGACTGCCAGCAGAGTAACGGCTCTTTTTGTCTCCTATAAATATTGGGTCACCCCATCTAAAAAACACAACCTCTTGCCACGAATTTTCTCAGATCTATTTTTCTCTTTTCTTTCTTTCTTTCTCAAACACATATCTTGATCACTAACATATCTTGATCTTGTTTCAAGTGATTAATTCTCTCTTCCTCCCTTCTTCTAATCAAGTGCAAGAGAAAAACAATCGTATTCATCTAGAAACAAATTTTTATCAAGTGATCTCTTTCCTCCTCCTCAAGATCACAAATCTTCTATTATTTTTTCTTTGTAGGTGTTGTGTAAATCTAGATTGTGTTGTAGAATCCAATAGTGTAAATTGTGTATTTATGTGAATTGGATTGTGTGTCAATCCAAGAGTATATATCTTGTGAGTGTATAAAGACTTAGTGAAGTCTTAGATTGGTTCTAGCTAAGATTAGGACTCGACATCTAGCTTAGTGTCGAAAAAGAAAGTAAGCGACGTGTAAACGGTTTTCTCCGCCTAAAGGGAGCTTGTTGACATAGTGAAATCTCGAGTGGAGTACTCGAGGAGTGGAGTAGGGCGAAGAGGTGCTTCGTAGCCGAACCACTATAAATCTTGGTGTCTTGGTTTGATCGTTTCTTTCCTTATCTCTTTATATTGTTATTGTTTATTTAGTTCATTACATTAGATAGTTTAGTTGTGATTCATATTGTTGATTGATTGACATACAACTCGAATCAAACCATTTTATAAGCAAAGTTTTAAAACGGATAATTAACCAGTAAACTATTCAACCCCCCTTCTAGTTTCTTACAATTGGTATCAGGAGCCAAGGTCACTCAAGATTTTTAAAATATACTGTATTTTAAAGCTTTGATCGATCTATGGATTCCGACAAATATCTAGAAGGGCAATCCATGCAAAGACCACCACTTTTTGAAAGTGATAGTTTTATTATTGGAAAAATAGATTCGAGACATATGTTAAATCAAAAGATCCAAATCTTTGGCATGTTATTACCGGTGGTGATTTTCAACCTATTGTAAAAAATCCGGAAACCAAATTAGATGAGGTTATCCTTTTTGAAAAACAAACCGATGACCTCAAAAAGAAACTTGAGAAAAATAATGAAGCTAAAATGGTTATTTACAATGCTTTGCCTAGAAAAGAATATGAAAGAATTTTCATGTGTAATACGGCAAAAGAAATTTGGAAAACTTTGTTAATCACCCGTCAAGGTAATAGCCAAGTCAAAGATAATAAGATCGACATTTTGGTTCAACAATATGAACAATTCGTTATTTCCGAAGACGAATCTATAGATAGTGCTTTTGCTAGATTTAATACTATTATTACTAGTCTTAAAGCTCTTGATGAAGGTTATTCTAGCAAAAACTACGTAAGGAAGTTTCTTAGGGCTCTACATCCTAAATGGAGAGCAAAGGTCACGGCGATTAAAGAGTTGAAAGACTTAACATCACTATCTCTTGATGAGCTTATCGGGAACCTCAAAGTTCACGAAATGATCATCAAGAAAGATTCTGAAATAGTCAAAGCAAAAGTTGATAGGAAATATATTGTTTTAAAGGCTAAAAAAGAATCTAGTGATGAAGAGTGTTCAACTTTTGGTAGTGAAGACGAAGAGTACGCCATAGCGGTAAAAGACTTCAAGAAGTTCTTTTAAAGAAGATGTAGATTCGTGAGACAACCTCGGAACGACAAAAAGACGTTCCAAATAAGCCGTGATGACAAGAACGATAAAAGTAATAGAAAATGCTTTAGATGCGGCGACCCGAATCATCTTATTGGAGAATGTTCAAAACCACCGAAAGACAAGAACCAAAGAGCTTTTGTCGGGGGCTCTTGGAGCGATAGCTGTGAAGAAGATGGTGAGAAGGTCAAAAATGAAATGTGTCTCGTAGCTCATGCATCAAGTGAGGTATGTTCCGAATCCTCGGATGAAAATTCATCAATTGATGATTTAGCTTTAAAAAATAAATATGATAAATTATGCAAAATGAGTTTAAAGATAATCACTAAGAACAAAAGGTTAAAAGCTACTAGAAATAATTTAGAAAATGAGCTTAGAGAATTAAAAGATAAATTGTCCACACTCGAGAAAAACAAGGCAGTTAATCTCGATTGTGCAAAGTGTCATATACTTAAAATTGAGAATGAAAAACTCAAAGAAGAATCTACTAGATTAAACAAATTTGAAAAGAGTACACATTGCTTAAATGAAATGTTAAGTAATCAAAAACTCTCCGGTGATAAATTAAGTTTAGGGTTTAATTCATTTGAAGCATCATCTAGTGGAACTAAGGAAATAAAATTTATGAAATCTCATAAAAAGACGTCTTCTGATGGAGGTCTCATAAATATGACGGCACCCAAATTGACCAGGAGGCCCCCAAAATAATTATGGGACCGCCACCAGCAACGCATGGATCTGAGAAAATTAAGTCTTTTCAAAAATCTATTTTGGGTCCTTGTTACACCCCAAGATTTTCAGGTCAATATTTTAAATTTTTCCGATAATTATTTTTGACTTTTATACGTTACGTTTGAATCTGGCGGTTTACCGGGAAGTAAACCCCGTAAATATGAAAAACGTCATCGGACGTATTTCGGCATCGGATATTCATTAGTTTAGATATTATATGAGTTATTTTATCTTTTCTAAGTGTTTCGTAGCTTACGATCACTCCCGATATTTATTTTTACGCTTTAACGTTTAAATTGTGTTTTTTGCGTTTTTGACCTAACGGGACCTCAGAAACTCGAAATCTTTTCGTGTAAACTCTAGTTATCGTCCATCTCATATTGTTAAGCCAAAACTTTCGTTCATATCCCTCCCCCTCCATATATTAGACGCCTAAACCTAAACCAAATGCACTATGATTCTTGAAATTAAATACAAGAGCATCTTTTGAAATATTCATGCATGTGTGCATGAAAGTGACATATGAGAAAGTCTTTCTCATGCACATATCCTTATGAAAGACTTACACATGTGATCATTTGGACTTATGCACCACCCTTTTACTTGGAAATTTAAATTTGTGACATAATATGAACCATGGACCAAAATTTTAAACCATGATGGTCCTTGTGACCTAGTTTCGGCCAAACCATACACACACACCCCTTTGGTGTGTGTTGGTCACTTAATACTTAAAACCATGTAACCCTAAACCTTCCTTTGGCCTATAAATACCCCATTATAACACACACTAGGGTTTCATATCATTTTCCAAGCCTTATCAAAATTTCACATCTCTCTTTTCCCTCTCTCTAGTCCACGGCCAACAAACACTCCTTATAGGGTTTTCATATCTTTGATTTCTAGCAAGATCCACTCATTCCAAGTTTATTTCTAAGAACATCTAAGGAGTTTTGAAGCATTGGTTTTTTAATTTAAGGGTTTTATTTAAGATCTACAAATTAGAGTTTTGATTATTATTTGGGGTTTTTCTAGATCTATTATTTTGGGGTATACATCTTGTGATTTCACTACTTGTTCTTCCTTCTTGTAAGTATCTTGAATCTTTCCTTGTGGTTTTCCTTATGTTCTTCTTATATGTTCAAGATCCATACATCCATATATTGTGTTTCAATTTTTTTGAAAGATTATAAAACAAGATTTTATAAATAATGATGTTCCATTTGTTTCACTAGTTAAATACTACTCCCTCAGTCCCGAAATTATTGTCTCCCGACAAAAAACACACAATTTAAGAAAAATGCATTTATTATAGCTTTCACTTTTTTACTTTTTAGCAGAATGACAGTTTTACCCTTAGCTAATTAATTAAAGTCTTCTTTAAAGTTTGTAATTATAATTTCAAGTAAGGGTAATATTGTAAACTTGGTCAAACTTTCCTATCTATTTATAGTAGTGGACAATTAAATTAGGACATCTCAAAAAGGAAACGTGGACTATAATTTTGGGACGGGGGGAGTATGTTCTTGATGAGATGAGAGTAGGATGAGTGTTGCAACAATAGAAATGAAGGAATTAGGTTAGATTTAGGTGTGGTTTTGTTGTGGATTAGTTGGGAATGGAGATTAGGCTAGATTAGACACTATTGCGAAGTTTGGGTGGATTTTGGATGTGTTTTTGACAAAAAGTGCTTGCTGTCTCAAATTTGTTTTGAGGTTTTGGTCAACCTAAAAATGTTTACATTAGGCGTAAAAGTAGTTTTTAAAGAGCTCGTTTCGAATAGATAGTTTTTCATATCTCACACTTTAAAAACGGATTTAAAACGACCAAGTCATGGCAAAATAAAACTTGACACATTATTCGGCAAAACCGAATGAATAGTTGCTGATGTGAATAGTAAAACGGGTTTTCGGACATTTTTGGACTTTTTAAACATTAGCGAAACATATAGTAACACTTATATATTTATTGGTATTGTTTAATGACGCCGTCAACATATTTTGGGAAAAGCAATAAAGTTATTAAAAATAGTAAGTTTGGTAAGAATTTAGCGGAACAGACTTAGAAGTTAAGTAATTAAGGCTAGTTAGTGCGTTTTGACTTATGGAAAGTTAATAAATATAGGGGACGGTGTTAACGTCCCGAAACTAAAAACTTTCCTAAAATAGAAACTTACTAAAAATGGAAACTTTTGGTTAAACGCCGAAACTTAAAGAAAAACTATATGATTTCATTTCATTGTGTCTTGTTAATCAAACTAAAGCAAACACACATGGATGTCTTTTGGTGATGAACATATTGTGCAATTCTTGGCATACTTTCCGTGTTTCTGAGACGCGTTATTGTTCTAGGTCTCGGCTAGATTTCTATATCACCTTTTACTTGCGTGATTATCATTTGCTCATTTTTGCTAAGGTAAGTTCATAGCCCCATGTTTTACTACTTTTACTTTACTATTTTGGGGTGAGAAACATTGCTTGTTTTCAAACTATGGACACAGTTACTTTACGTTTCTTTTTCCTGATTACGTGTTGCCTAAGTAGCGAATAGACCACTAATGCCCGAATTATCATGAACCATCAGTTGCTTAACCGACCGTACTGGTTAAGTGAGCGCGAATGTTGTAAATAGATCTATTGGGAGTAATTATCCCTATCCGGGTAAGTAGCGCTTACTAGATTCGGAGGTCCCGAACAAACGGATATATACCATGTCGGAATGTCAATAGGTGATCTTGGTCAGATACCTCTAGGGCGTGGAATACTATTTGGCATATAAAATGCTTCCTTTTAAATTGAGCTTCGGTGTCATGAGCTTAGTGCAACAGTAAATACATTCTTTTTATGTGAAATTGTATCTGTTATAACTGTCACGTGCGTACAGTGAACTTGTGGTCCACTTTTAATATTAAATTCAAACCTATGAATTCACTCAACTTTATGTTGACCGTTTTAGCATGTTTTTCTCAGGTGCTTAGCTGTGGATGTCTTTGCTTGCTATTTGGTGTCGCTATGCATTGGGCCGATTTTCAAGAAACGTTATTATCTACTGTTTAAACATCGTTGTCAATTTCTAAAACTTTTATTCGCTTCCGCATATTATTTTCAAACTTATATCAAACTTTAACTATTTTAATTAATGCAACGATGTTAGATTTTCAAACGTACCCTTAGAGGTCGTTCTTTGTATCTTGTGTGATGTATATTATGACGTCACGCCCCCGGATACGTGTTTCCGACTAGGCTCCGTTTGGGGGTGTGACAGATTGGTATCCAGAGCCAATGTTATAGAGAACCAGGTAGTATATCTAGGTCTTGTCTATAACCAGTATGTGATCCTATGTGCTCTTACCTGCTTGCATATGTATCGTATAATAATAGCGTTAAATATATATATAAGTACTGATAATATATATCATATTGCCATAATTACCTTATTCACTGTTTTGCCATTTCATATTTCGCATCGTACTTATTTCTTGGCTTTGCTTGCACGTGCATGGTTTCATATAAAGAGGATTTATATAAACTTGTGCTTGTGCAGGTCATGACTGCTCCTGTTATTTCTATTTCTTCTGATACGTCTGAGGAGAGTGTGGGTTCTCATGCCCCATGAGTGATTCTATTTGGTGTTAATCCTGCTATTATCCGTGTTATCCATGAGGTTCCCATTGTTCTGGCTGACCTTATAGTTACACCGTAGGTGGGGGCAGTTTCAGTCGTCTCACCTTCTGGGGTACTTGATTTAGTGGATTATTCACCTTCTTCTGATTCTGATCCATCGGAGGATTCTTTACCTCCCACACCAGATTTGCCATTGGTTTCACCTTTTTGTGTTCAGATAACTTAGAGACGGACAGTGAGTCCGAGCCTGCTGAGCAGAGACCCGTATCGTCATCTCATGATACTCTTGCACCATTATCAGAGTTTCCCCTTGCACCTGTTGTTGCCCCACCCGAGATTCGTCGACGTTTAGCGACTTTTATCCGAACCGGTGAGACTATCCGTTTCGGTCGACCTTACCGCACCCATCCTAACGGGCCGTGTAAGTTGTTGACTGCGAGGAAGAGAGTTAGACCCATTCCTACTCGTAGACTTGCATGGAGACGTGTATCTCATCATTCATCAGATCGTCATTCTTCACCAGACTCATCTTCTTCTAGTGCACCTTCAGATCATTCCTTATCCGGAGATACACCACCAGACACCACCGATGCTGATTCATCTACACCACAGAGATTTGTTCATTGATTACTTTCTAAGACTCCACGACATAGTGAGGCTTTTAAACGTTGTAGGTCTGCATCATTGTCTACCCCTTACCCACCGACTACATCAGAGTCATCTTTAGGTTCATCTTTTGAGAGGTTATTGGATTTATCTTCACCTTTTTCTGGACCATCTCGCAAGAGATGTAGATCCCCCACTGCTTCGGTACCATCATCCACTCATGTTTCGAGGTCGATAGCCCCAACTCCTACTAATCTTTTACCACCTCGCAAGAGGTTTAGAAATTCATACTCACCAGATGATAGCGGAGAGGAGCATATGGAGGTGGATACTGCTGATGTAGAGGCTATTGTAGATGTATGTATTAGTGAGGGAGTTATAGCTCACCCTGAGGATGGTGTAGGTATGGGATTTGAGATTTTTGTTAGTGATGTTAGGAAGAATGATGAGGAGTTTGAGGCAGAGGCTAGTGCGGCAGACACGAGAGAGATCGTTGTAGATCCATTGGCTATTGGTGATAGTTTTGAGTCTTCTAGAGGAGGTATACATGATCTTGAGGATACTATTTATGATATATGATATGTGCTTAATTACACATATCTTTTACCTCTAAAAACGAGCTTAAATGACCAAAAACAGATAAAAACTGCCAAA
>BQNB010140781.1:0-14373 GCA_026074375.1 Tanacetum coccineum | reverse complement strand
GTTACTGATGGTCCTACTGATCCATCTACTCCTGTCTTTCAACCTGTTCATACTGTTGCACCATCACTTCCTCCTGGTCACTCACTGGGCTCAAGTGTACATTCTTCAAGATATACGTCTCCTTCTGACCTTTCCAATTCCATGTTCTCATCTCCAGAAATGGAGGACATACACCACCATCCTGACACTGGCATTTTCTCCTCCTCTTCATATGATGATGATTTTGGTGGTACAGTCACCAACTTAGCACCAAGTATTATTGTTGATTCTGTTCCTACTAAGCGGATGAACACTATTCATCCTCAATCACAGATACTTGGAGATCTCACTTCACCTGTTCAGACAAGAGGTACATTGAAGAAGTCTAAATTTGGTGCAAGTGCTTTTGTTAGCTATGTTCATGATCAACAAAGGAACAATCACACAGACTATTTACATTGTCTGTTTGCTTGTTTTCTATCACAACTTGAACCAAGCTGTGTTGCTCAACCTCTTAATGATCCTGCTTGGGTTAAAGCTATGCAAGAGGAGATGCAACAGTTTATTAATCAGAAAGTATGGTAGCTTGTCCCTCTACCAGATGGAAAAATTGCTATTGGGACTAAATGGATTCTGAAGAACAAAAGAGATGCCAGAGGTATAGTTGTCAGGAATAAAGCCAGGTTGGTGGCTCAAGGTCATAGGCAAGAGGAGGGCATTGATTATGATGAGGTATTTGCTCCAGTTGCTAGAATTGAAGCTATTAGATTATTCCTAGCATTTGCCTCATATATGGGATTTATGGTATATCAAATGGATGTGAAGAGTGCTTTCCTTTATGGGGAAATTGAAGAAGAAGTTTATGTTACTCAACCTAAGGGATTTGAAGATCCTCATTTCCCTAAGCATGTTTACAGAGTTGTGAAAGCTTTGTATGGTCTTCATCAAGCACCAAGGGCCTGGTATGCAAGATTGTCTACTTTTCTGTTAAAGCATAATTACAGAAGAGGTACAATAGACAAAACTCTTTTCATTAAGAAGAATTCTTCCAGGGATATAATTCTAGTAAGTCTATATGGATGACATTATCTTTGGGCTACAAAGAAGCATGGTGTTGAACGAATTTGAGGTATTGATGAAAGGAGGAATTTGTGATGATGTTATAGGTGAGTTAACACTTTTTTCTTAGATTCAAGTTAAAGCAGAAGCCTGATGGATCTGAGTTCAGCCAAGACAAAATTTCCAGGACATCTAAGAATTTGATATGGAAAGTGTGAGAACTACAACAACACCCTATGAAGCTTCAAAGCCTAAATCCAAGGATGAACCTGATGAACTGCTTGTTAATTGTTCATTTACAACAGATCCAATGATAGGTTCCACAATGTATTTTGAAAGCCTCAAGGCCTGATATTTGTTTTGTAGTGAGTGCTTGTTTCTGACACCAATTACACCTTGACTTCCCAATTAAATGCAGTCAAGAAGATCTTTAAGTATCTTAAATGCCAACCAAAACTAGGTCTATAGTACCCAAGATATTCTCCTTTTGTGTTGGAAGCATATAGTGATAGTGACTATGCAAGTCATCATGGTGATAGAAAAATCCACAACTGGTGGATGTCATATCCTGGTAGAAGGTTGATCCCATAGGATGTAAAAAGAAAAACATTATGGCTACTCCTTTAACGAAGCAGAATATGTTGTAGGCTGCTAACTGTGTGGTCAGGTTGCTTTGGATTCAAATCAAATGCGTTGATTATGGGATCACATTTTATGAACACAAATTTTTTTATTATAATACAGAGTACCCATCTGCATTTGTTAAAAACCCATTTTTCACCAAAGAACAAAGCAAATAGAAAATTGCACCATTTTATTAGAGATGCAAATGAGAAAAATCTTATTCAGGTGCTTAAGATTCACACAGATGAAAATGTGGCTAATTTATTGACCAAAGCCTTTGATGGACCAAGATTCAATTATTTGGTGGTCCACATTGGGATGCTAGGTCCAGCCCTAGATAGATCTTCAACTCGGTTAAGGTTGTAGAGTACTTATGTAATCACAAGCAACTCTAAGAGAGACTCTACCAAATTAAACTATTGTTTACGCGGAATATAAACAATAAAGTTAAAGAAGAATTACTCAAACAATGATCCTCTATGGATCTTTTCTATTAATAATAAAAGTGTGTTTCGATATCTCTATCTAAAACCTTTTGCCGAATGTTTCTTTTATACCCAAGAAACCCTAATTCGGTATTCCTAGAATAACAAAGATCATCCATATATCTGCCTTATATATCTTATATATATCTCATTCTCTAAGAAACTTCTAAACATATTCGAGTTTGACTATTACTACTAGCAGTAGGAAGAATGCTACCAGCAAGAACCCTTTTATACTAATAGCATTAACTATAACATTATCCTTACCAGTAGGAACTACATACCTATCAGCAGGAATTTTTACTCTACCAGTAGGAACTACATACCTACTAGCAGTAACTATCTATTACAATATTCCTAACACTATCTTATGATGGTTAAGGGTAGTTGCAATTATGCAGAATGAAGTTCCGATTTTAAAGAAGTTTCTTTTCGATTTCGGTCAGAGATAATTATTCTCATTTGTTCATCAATCTTTCGTTCTCTATCAGTTAATTCAAATTTAGCCCGTTGTTCATACACCCCGACCAGTTCCTTATATCTCGCAAGTTCAGAAGTCACTGAGTCATTAACTACTTTATCCTGTTTATTTACCGACATACTTTGGACACCCTGTTTATGCATTTCATGGAGAATTGATATCAATGCATCATTTCGTATAGAAGATACATTACTTTATACAACATGTTCTTCGTTGTCTTCCACATACTGATCATACAGAATAATATTACTATCACTCCGTAAATAAAGGTTTCCCCCCCAAGCCAATTCCCCCCCCAAATGAAGTCAACAACGTAGTTGTGTTGTACATCGTTTTGCATCTCGTGTACTTCATGATACTCATCCATATGATCTACAAAGGTATCATGATCTTGTACCTCAAACGGAGTATTCGAGTCATATGATGGCCCGGCTTCTTCAGATGTAAGATTTGCCATGAACATGGTCTGTGTGGTGGGAGCCTCATCAACATCAGAGTCGAATGCATCGCATTGATCAGCTTCAAAGACATGGTCCACATTGAGTGCCAAATCATCCACATCGTCATCAAAATTGGTGACCTGTTCTCCTGCAAGAAACAACAACTGCTCTTCATCCAGTACAGCACCATTCTCATGAGCATTCATAAGCAGCATCTTGTCTTTGAAGTAGTCTGAATCCTGAGGACGCTTTGGTTGTGGACATTCTCGTGCTATGTGCCCGATTCCTTTGCAGTTGTAGCACATAATGGGTTTAGCTTGACCAGGATTCATGTTTCCAACTCTGTTCTGACCTCCCACATTCCCAGTTCCAACAACTTCTCTTGCGTTGTTCCTCTGAAATGGTCTTCCTTGATTATTCGCATTGTATCTACCTCGAACATCCTGAACAACAACTCTGCCGTCTTGAACTGTAGCATTGTTCCTTGCATTTGAGGAAGTTCTGAGTTGATTGTTCGTTTGAGGAAGATGCGCTTTGAATGATTGGTTGAGGAGGGCAAGTGTGTTGGTTAGGCTTTCAATCAAGTTATCCGTTGAAGTGCTTCCTGTGTCCATTTGACAGTTATCAACAAGTGATGGTTGATTTGAGGATTGTGGAGACATGGATGATTGTGTTGGATATTGCTGAACTGAGGCATTAGACACTAGTGCCAAAGGATCATTAGTTGGTTGAATGAACCTTTCCATCATCATTCTGTTCTCATTAGCATGCACCTCATGTTGCTTCAAGTAAGCATACAACTGATCAAAGTTAGACTCTTTCAAACCTCTGTTGAGTTTTACTTTAAATTTAGAGTTAAGCTGCATCTGGACATGGTCATCTTGATGTTTCTCATGTCGTTAATGAGCTTCGAAAACCTAACATAGTAAACATGAATGGTCTCGATCCTTTTGATTTGACGGAAGTCGTTCAAAATTCCATCGTATAATTGTGATTCCCTGGTCATCCTTTGGTAATCTCAAACCTTCCAAATCATCTCACATGTTCCAAATGTCTTGGCGACCAGTATAATGGTTGATTAGTGTGAGATGTCTTTTGGTATTACCTTGAAGTAAGAATTCGTAGCACGAAAAGTCCCACTTTATACCTTCCTTTCTTCAGCAAAAGTCTGTAAAGACTCTAGCACTTTCTGGACCTAGTTGAAGTGCACCCTCAGTTTCTTCAGCATCTTCAGCAGGAGTTTGTATGAACGTTCCCATTTGAAATGGACCTTCAGTAATCGATTTCATAATGTTCTCTCCATTATCTTTTCCCAGACAATACAGACGAATGCGTTGTTGCCAAGATTCAAAGTCTGTTCTGTCAAGCATTGGTGGGCGGGTATCGGAACCGGCATACTGGATATCTTCTGACATATTAGACATCTTGATTTATCGTTTACGGGATTTTACAAGTCTAAGATTTAAACCGATTAACGGAATTTTACAAAATCAATAGAAAACCGTAAATGAATAATTGTTTTGATTTAGTTTTGTTTGTTGTGGTTTGATTATCTTTGAAGTACTTGGTTGTGGTATTTGGTTTGTTGATTTGTTTGAAATTTGGCGCAGTTGGATTATAAATTTTTTTTACCCTATTACCAAAATCTAAATTTGGTGTAAAAATAAGCTAAAAAGGCTAAAGAAAAAATTATATTTTACTTAATTTTTCCCGCCAAAAAGTGTCGCTAAAAAGATGTCGACTGGAAATTTTTTTACCCTATTACCAAAATTTGAATTTGATGTAAAAATAAGTTAAAAAGGCTATAGAAAAAAGATTACAAATTACTTAATTTTTCCGCCAAAAAGTGTCGCTAAAAGGGGTGTCCCTCGTCTGATTTATTTTTTTTAAATCAAACCGCCTCTAAATTTTAATCAAACCGCTGCTATCTGAACAACTCGCCAGCCGTTTTGTCACAAACCGCCTACTTTGAAAGCGAGTAACTCGCCGTTTGAACTTGGCAACCTCCCGTGTATTAAAATAATGCAAACCGCTGTTGTCTTAGGCAACCCGCCGTGAACTCAAACCGCTGCCTGATGGTAACTCGCTGCCTTGATTTTATAGTAACTCGCCGGTATCAAAAGAGTAACTCGCCGCCTAGGTTTTTATCCAAACCGCCTTGTATTTTGGCAACTCGCCATGGGATTTTCAACTCGCTGTTTTTAGCAACTCGCTGTTTTTAGCAACTCGCTGTTTTTAGCAACTCGCTGTTTTTAGCAACTCGCTGTTTTTAGCAACTCGCTGTTTTTAGCAACTCGCTGTTTTTAGCAACTCGCTGTTTTGGTCAACAAACCGCCGTTGACTATTTCCTTAAATCGTGGATCTTGTCCCCTAGCTAGTCAAACCGCCGTGAAGAACAAATAATTAAATAAGCAACCCTCCACGATGAACACAAGGTCGAATTTGACAAAATCACTCAAATAAGCTTTTCTATCCACGAATCAAAGCTCTAACATGCAATACTAAGGAGATATACCAAGATTAAACATCCTATAACATGTATTTCTTCTTGGATCGTCAAAAATGAAGCAACTCTCCACGAAGAACACCTTACTTTGTTTGCTTATAATTCGAGCTAGGAGCTTGTTTAACACACGAAATTTGAAGCACTCTTACCTTTTGATGTGTAGAACAAGTGAAGATCAAGATTAACAAACCATTAGACCCAAAAAAAATTTGAGCCGTGGGTATTTTTTTCACAAAATAAGCCACGAATTTTGATCTTGTTTAGCCACACGAATCAATCACGAATCCACCCTTTGCTCTGATGCCAATTGTAGGATCCCGTAATCACTTCATAACATATAACATACACGAATCGAAATAGAAAAGAGAAAGAGAGTGAGTTGAACTTTTAGAGAGAGAAAGAGGAGAGAGAATTGAGAGAGAAAAGAGAAAATGAATTATATTAGAAATGAACAACTTACTTTTTCTAAAGAAGAAAAAGCTTATATACCCCTTCGCGTTAAATGACGCGCGGGACATTTAACTAGGACCCGGGCTCGGGTTTTGCTTGGGATTAAACCCGAAACATATACAATATTAGATTATCTATCGAGCCCGATTCCCGATAATATCCTATTACAACATTAACTAATTAAAGACCGAAGCTCCATCGTAGAGTGACCGAACTTCCTTGTTCGACTCAATAAATTGAGGCTAACAATCTCCCCCGAAGTGAGGTATTGAACACGGGAACGAGCTTCCTTTATTGACTCAATAAAATTGAGGCTAACAATCTCCCCCGAAGTGAGTTCATTGATGACACTCCTTCATGAGATCAGTGAGATTGCTTTTGTCGTTTAAGCTCGAGTGTTCTTGGTCTTTGTCTTCGTTGTTTGTTGTAAGCTTGTTCCTTCATGCTTTGTGATCTTGACTTTGAGCCTTTGTCATTTGTCTTTATCGTCTATGCCATCTTGCGATCTTATGTCTTTAATCAACATAAGTATATAAATATTAATTATTAAAAGCTTTTTTTAATAAACACTATCCCGGGCGACATGTTGCCCGGGAAAGATATTTATTAAAATTACACAGTTTTTAGTATAAAAACTTTTTTTAATAAACACTATCCCGGGCGACATGTCGCCCGGGAAAGATATTTTGAAAAAATTATTGTTTTTAATATACTTATAATACTTTTTAAATTTTTAATAAAAAGAATCCCGGGCGACATGTCGCCCGGGAAATATATTTATTAAAATTATATAGTTTTTAGTATAAAACTTTTTTTAAATAAACACTATCCCGGGCGACATGTCGCCCGGGAAAGATATTTTGAAAAAATTATTGTTTTTAATATACTTATAATACTTTTTAAATTTTTAATAAAAAGAATCCCGGGCGACATGTCGCCCGGGAAACCCTTTTAATATTTGCTGAAAATGCCCTCCAATATTTTTCGTTATGGCGCCATTTTGGCTAAACGACAAAGTATCTAGTTTCCCGGGCGACATGTCGCCCGGGAAAGTCGCCCGGGATTTATCTGTTATCAAAACAGATCTGAGTTCACAGCAGTTACACAACAAAACGTGAAATATAAAATAAAACCCACCACCGACGATTTTAACAGACCACCACCACCTCCCCATCACCGGCACCCCCATCACCACTGAACCCACCACCGGCACTCCCCATCACCACTAAACCCACCACCGACACTCCCCACTTCCACTCACACTCGCACACGAGCACGAACCCCCTTCATCCTCTAAACATAATTCTTTCCTTTACCCTCAAAATGATAATTCTTCTACTTCTGTTTCTAATCCTCTAATTAATTGTTGGTGGTGTTTAATTTTTGCAGCCCAATCCATAGCCGAGCCGACAACAGCCGAAAAGGTATGTTTAATTTTTTTTTCTCCTTTTGGTATCCCGGGGGACATGTCGCCGGGGAATGTTTATTGTTTAATTTTTTTATTTTATAGTTATTATTAGGTGGATTGCGTTGAAATTATGTATGTTTCGTGTTTATACGGATATAGTGGTTTTAAGTTGTTTATGGAAGTGAAATATTAGATAAGCTGTTTAAGAACAACTTATTTTACAGCTTATTTGATTTAAATGTATGTTTTTTATATGACATAAATGGATATGCGTTTGGTATTTGTTTTATTGAACCGTTTAGGAATGTTTTAGGATTTTAGTGATTAAATTCGGAAAATTCCCGTCTGAATTTAATCATCCTATAGAAAACCCGTCCAAAATTAATTTATTAGAAATTAATTTCAGAAAGTCCCCTGTTTGGGACTGCTTTTTGAATGTTTTAGTCTCATTTAGGATAATGAATGCGTTAATAATTGTTTACTTATTTTTGAGATGATTTGACAGTGTTTCTCCTTTACTCCTACGAATATGTCTTTAATCACATATTTGGGGAGTTGAGGGGAAATGTTGCCGAAATTTTCTCAAATAGTAAATCGGTTATACGCATTCATATATGAGACGAATAATTCAAAGAGTAGGTTAGGATTGCCTTCCATAGTTGCACTAGGTGAACAAAATATTTCGTATTCCTCGTTTGAATGTGTTTAATTAAGTTGCATATAATAACTAATTGTATCGTTAAAACGCAGTTATGGTAATTGATAAGAGTTGGACAAGTTTAGGGAAACATGAAAAAGCATTTTATACCGGTCTTAAGAAATTCATCGATGATTGCAAGCCGTTAGTGGATAGTGCGGGGAATATAAGATGTCCATGTAAGTCTTGTCGTCTAGTATTGTGGGTATCCATCAAACACCTTTCAGACCACATTTCGAAGTATGGGTTTGACCCAAGTTATAAAACATGGATTCACCACGGTGAACCGGATCTTCCTCCGCCACCGCCAGTAATAGATAACACAAGACAACCTCAGATGAGTGACATGACAGCGTGCCTTAATGATCTTAGCTATATTCCTCTGAATAATGAACAAAATGAGCCAACTCAAGGAGATATTGGTGAGACAAGTAACGACCCGACTCAAGCTAAACGTAACGAGTTCGAAGAGTTATATGCCAGTGCCAACGAGGAGCTGTACCCCGGTTGTGACTATGTGACTCGATTAGACTTTATGGCAAAGTTTACCTATTTTAAGGTTAAAGGTAAATTGACTGATTCTATATTCAATGAAATGCTAGAGTTTTTCCAAAATGTATTTCCCACCGCTAAAGGATACAAGCTCCCACCGTCATACTATGCAATAAAGAAGACATTTAAAACAATCGGGTTAGGGTATGAGTCGATACATGCTTGTGTAAACGATTGCTTCTTGTTTCGGGGCGACGCTAACAAAGATGTGCATTTCTGTCCGGTGTGTAACACGAGTAGATGGAAAGACAGTAACACATCGGGGAAGAAAGTTCCTAAGAAGGTGTTGCGTTACTTTCTGATCATTCCTAGACTACAACGTTTGTACAAGTCTAGTCACACTGCAAAGGAAATGACTTGGCATGCTACTGGAAAGTGTACGGAGCCTGGTAAGATGCAACACCCGGTTGATGGTAGAGCATGGAAGGACTTTGACACCAAGTATTTGGATTTTGCTGCAGAACCAAGAAATGTTCGATTAGGGTTGGTTGCTGATGGTTTCAATCCGTTCGGCAACCTTAGTCAGTCTTACAGCATGTGGCCGGTGATACTGACAACATACAATCTGCCTCCGTGGTTATGTATGAAAGAGAGTTCTTTTATGCTGACGTTGTTAATTCCTGGCCCTAAATCCCCGGGCAAGGACATTGATGTGTACTTGAGGCCGTTGATTGATGACCTAAAGGTTTTATGGGCAAAGCCAGGTGTCGAGACTATAGACGTTGCTACAGGCCTTAAGTTCAATATGAGAGCGATGGTTCTATGGACCATCAATGATTTTCCTGCTCGAAGTAGTTTGTCTGGGTGGAGTGGGCAAGGTTACAAGGCATGCCCTACATGTAATGAAGACACTCCATCTGTGCGTGTGTTAGGCAAAACAGCTTATGTTGGCCACAGAAGATTCTTAAAGAAGCCTCACAAATGGAGGAGGTCACTTGAATTCAATGGTGAAACCGAAAACGGAGATCCTCCTAGAGAATTTAGCCGGGATGCAATCATGACTCAACTTGCTAGATTGCCCACGCGTGTGAAGGGTAAACATCCCAGGTTCGGGGGTGTGAAGATAAAACGCAATGTTCTTGTCGAGCTGAACTGGACTAAACGATCTATTTTTTACGAGCTTGAGTATTGGTCTTTTCATACACTAAAACACAATTTAGATGTCATGCATATCGAAAAGAATGTGTTGGAGAGTATATTAGATGATTTCGACAATATTTCTCCTTTACTCCTACGAATATGTCTTTAAACACATATTTGGGGAGTTGAGGGGAAATGCTGCCGAAATTTTCTCAAATAGTAAATCGGTTATACGCATTCATATATGAGACGAATCATTCAAAGAGTGGGTTAGGATTGCCTTCCATAGTTGCACTAGGTGAACAAAACATCTCGTATTCCTCGTTTGAATGTGTTTAATTAAGTTGCATATAATAACTAATTGTATCGTTAAAACGCAGTTATGGTAATTGATAAGAGTTGGACAAGTTTAGGGAAACATGAAAAAGCATTTTATACCGGTCTTAAGAAATTCGTCGATGATTGCAAGCCGTTAGTGGATAGTGCCGGGAATATAAGATGTCCATGCAAGTCTTGTCGTCTAGTATTGTGGGTATCCATCAAACACCTTTCAGACCACATTTCGAAGTATGGGTTTGACCCAAGTTATAAAACATGGATTCACCACGGTGAACCGGATCTTCCTCCGCCACCACCAGTAATAGATAACACAAGACAACCTCAGATGAGTGACATGACAGCGTGCCTTAATGATCTTAGCTATATTCCTCTGAATAATGAACAAAATGAGCCAACTCAAGGAGATATTGGTGAGACAAGTAACGACCCGACTCAAGCTAAACGTAACGAGTTCAAAGAGTTATATGCCAGTGCCAACGAGGAGCTGTACCCCGGTTGTGACCATGTGACTCGATTAGACTTTATGGCAAAGTTTACCTATTTTAAGGTTAAAGGTAAATTGACTGATTCTATATTCAATGAAATGCTAGAGTTTTTCCAAAATGTGTTTCCCACCGCTAAAGGATACAAGCTCCTACCATCATACTATGCAATAAAGAAGACATTTAAAACAATCGGGTTAGGGTATGAGTCGATACATGCTTGTGTAAACGATTGCTTCTTGTTTCGGGGCGACGCTAACAAAGATGTACATTTCTGTCTGGTGTGTAACACTAGTAGATGGAAAGACAGTAACACACCGGGGAAGAAAGTTCCTAAGAAGGTGTTGCGTTACTTTCCGATCATTCCTAGACTACAATGTTTGTACAAGTCTAGTCACACTGCAAAGGAAATGACTTGGCATGCTACTGGAAAGTGTACGGAGCCCGGTAAGATGCAAACCCGGTTGATGGTAGAGCATGGAAGGACTTTGACACCAAGTATTTGGATTTTGCTGCAGAACCAAAAATGTTCGATTAGGGTTGGCTGCTGATGGTTTCAATCCGTTCGGCAACCTTAGTCAGTCTTACAACATGTGGCTGGTGATACTGACAACATACAATCTTCCTCCGTGGTTATGTATGAAAGAGAGTTCTTTCATGCTGACGTTGTTAAATCCTGGCCCTAAATCCCCGGGCAAGGACATTGATGTTTACTTGAGGTCGTTGATTGATGACCTAAAGGTTTTATGGGCAAAGCCAGGTGTCGAGACTATAGACGTTGCTACAGGCCTTAAGTTCAATATGAGAGCGATGGTTCTATGGACCATCAATGATTTTCCTGCTCGAAGTAGTTTGTCTAAGTGGAGTGGGCAAGGTTACAGGGCATGCCCTACATGTAATGAAGACACTCCATCTGTGCGTGTGTTAGGCAAAACAACTTATGTTGGTCATAGAAGATTCTTAAAGAAACCCCATAAATGGAGGAGGTCACTTGAATTCAATGGTGAAACCAAAAACGGAGATCCTCCTAGAGAATTTAGCCAGGATGCAATCATGACTCAACTTGCAAGATTGCCCACGCGTGTGAAGGGTAAACATCCGAGGTTTGGGGCTGTGAAGATAAAACGCAATGTTCTTGTCGAGCTGAACTGGACTAAACGATCTATTTTTTTATGAGCTTGAGTATTGGTCTTTTCTTACACTAAAACACAATTTAGATGGCATGCATATCGAAAAGAATGTGTTGGAGAGTATCTTGAACACTTTGTCAATGAATGACAAATCTAAAGACACCGCCAAGGCAAGATAAGACTTGGAAAGGCTGGGCATTCGAAGTGGCTTGTAGCTCGGCAAAAACGAAAACGGGAAGTGCTCAAAGCCTCAGGCTGCGTATTCTTTCACACCAGAGGACAGAAGAAAGTTTTGTCAGTTCATCAAAGGAGTTAAACTACCAGATGGGTTCGGATCCAACTTCAAGCACAAAGTCACCGATAATGATACCAATGTAACGGGCCTGAAGTCTCATGACTGTCATATAATGATGCAACGTTTATTTTCCTTACGGACTTCAGCAATACTTACCCCCAGACATTGCAAAACCACTAATCGAGCTATGTTTATTCTTTAAGCAAATCTGCTCTCAAACTTTGATGGTGGATGACATGTTGAAAGCTCAAAGCAAGGTGATCAATATTCTGTGCAATCTCAAGCTTATATATCCTCCTGCTTTCTTTGACATTATGATTCACTTGGTTATCCATTTACCTCTAAAGGCTATTTTCGGTGGGCCTATTCGCCCCCGATGGATGTATCCATTTAAAAGATATATGAAGAAGCTAAAAATTTATGTACGAAATAAAGCTAACCCGAAAGGTTTGATTGCGGAGGGTTATGTTGCAGAAAAAGCATTGACTTTCAGTTCACATTATTTTCGAGATGTTACCACAAAATTTAATCGTCCCAACCGTAATGTGGATTGCCCTCCTCCAACGTGTCAGTTTTAGGTGTTCAAATCACTATGTAAATCAATTGGTTTACGGCTGGTTATTCGTATTGATCACCAAGAATTGAAGAAAGTGATATGGTATGTACTTCACAACAGTCCTGAAATCGACACGTACCAGGCCAAGTTCAAGAGGTACGTGTTTTTATTTTGAAACTTCTTTTTCTTAACTTATCTTTTTGATGACTTATTCTAACACCATGAACATTTTTTAGTGAATTCCTAACAAAGACATAAAAGAAGAATTCTTCGGCTGGTTTGGGAAGCAGGTAAACTTAGACTTATTGTTTGTATTTAACTGTAAAAATAACGACATCATATTTTGTGTTCTCTATCTGATCCTATCTTCTTCGTAGATCCGTCAACGTCATGTAGACAATGATCCAGGTGTTAGGGAAAGCAGCGAGTTATTCGCTTTGGCTTGTGGACCATCACAGACTCCAATCCCAGTCAACTCTTGCATAATTAACGGTGTGAGGTTTGTCGTGCACAGCCGCGATGAACGTCGCACAACTCAAAACAGTGGCATTTATTCGCCTGGCCCGGACAGAGAAATGTATTATGGTCAGCTTGAACAAATCCTCGAGTTTTTGTATTTGTTGTTCAAAACTGTGTTGTTCCGAGTTAAGTGGTTCGACACTAGCAACAAAGGACGTATCCAAAATTTTGTCATTAGAAACAACATAACACAAATCAAGGCAAACGGTGAGGCGTTTAAAAATGATCAATACATTCTCGCAACACAAGTCAAACAATGCTTCTACCTTGAAGATATGGCCAGACGACCACTCGGTTGGAAGGTCGTCGAACATGTGAGTCATAAAAAGTTTTTGAACGGGGGTGTCATTATGGTAGAGGATGACCCTGATGTTATACATGTCGACAACTCATCTGATCTCGCACTTTCTACTAGTTTAATTGACTTAGAAATTACGGCCTTGCATATAGATGGTCAATCAATAGATGTTGACGCACCACCAGATATCATTGATGTTGTTGATGAAGACGATGATATTATTGATGAGGAAGACCCCATTCCTCATGATTTAGCAGATTTTGATGATGAAGACCTTGTCAACCTTGATATTGATGATGGCGTAAATGTTGTTTATTCTAGTGAAGAAGAAGATTGATCTTCAGTTGTAACTTGTAAAAGACACTTATATATTTTAATGAATGAATGAAACTATCGTGGATTGTTTTAATGTGTATATTTATTTGGATGTGTGCATGCTTTAATTATTTTGTTCACGAATTTCTATATGTTATCCTAATGCTACTTGTACAGATGTCAGCGGATGTTGCACGGGGTCATAGCGGTGACGGTGGAGGTGATGATCGTCCCCCTTCACATCACATACCCACCGGTTATGAGGGTTGCTTGGGCAACCAAGGTAAGAATTTCTGGATTATTGTAATACAAGCATAAACTTAATACATTGAATTTGCTTGCCTTGAAAACCCAATTTGGGTGGCAGGAGAGCGGGCAGGCAGCATACCCGCCAGGAGACCCGGAACCTCGGGTTAAAGGCCATCACTGATAAAAGTGGCCCCGTCTCAATCCGGTTTGAGTTTGGCGACAAAGAAACCCTGATGCCTCTCGGTGAGCATGCGGCTCATTGGGCCAACTACCTTAGGGAGCTCGTTCGGGAGTTGACGTTGCACTACCCTTCTTGGCGTCAAGTACCGGCGGAGCAGAGGCGGGGGTCATGGCTCGGATTAGGGTAAGTTATTTCATTATCCTTTTATGTTTATTTTATTATCGTGTTCATTTATTTAATTGTGTATA
>BQNB010140780.1:6597-17366 GCA_026074375.1 Tanacetum coccineum | reverse complement strand
TTTAAATTTTGATGAATTTACCAAAATGTTCTCCCCTCAGCTTTTGGAGTCGTTTCGTGAGGAGCAGTCCCCCATTAAATAAATGAAAGAGATCAAAGTCTCGGCCCCCCGAAATAGAAGCCAAACCGAAGACACCAAACGACCCTGAAGAAGAAGCCGCAAAACAAAAAAGGCAAGGACCAACGTTGTTATCCATCCCTGAGGAAGAGACTGCATTGTGCAAAGGTTGGGTTCATACATCTGAAGATAACATTGTGGTTAATGCGAGAAAGGAGAGGGGGTCTTAGGTTGAGATTCTCAAGTACATGAAGGAGACATGTCCGATCACCAAGCGTCGGACATACGATATGGTTAACGGAAAATGGAAGAACGTGCTTCTAAAAGTTGCTAGTTTTTATGGTGTGTACGCTAACACTATTCTGACGTACATTAGTGGAGCCAGCGACGCAAATTATCTTCAAATGGATTTGACATATTATCATGTTGAGTATAAAGTCCCGTTTACACTTCTTTATTAATGGGAGGTGTTAAAAGAATGTGATAAATGGAATAGCGGATAAGTTCCACTATTTATGCAAGAGAGTGAAGAGAAAAAGAACAAGAGATACAAGTCGAGCGGCTCTAGTTCGTACAACACGAGGGATTCGGGAGAAGGAAGTATCAATTTGAATACCACGGTTGGGGACGAGGAAGATGAAGTGGAGAAAGTTTGTCAACCTCGTCTCATGGGCAGAGACCAAGCAAAGAAGAAAGCAAAAGTGAGGTCGGCGGCAGGTTCAGTAAATGCCTTTGATGTGGAATCGTTGGCCAATATGATGGCCAACAAGTATGTAATGACCAGCAACCCGTATAATGTTCAAAAAAGTCAAGGAATGTTAGAGTTACTGCGAATAAAAAGCAAGGAGCTGGAACTCAAGGCTACGGAGCTGGAAATCTAACATATGGAGAACCGTCAAAGAGACGAAGCGTTATATGAGATGACGACTGATGAAGAGTTGAAGGCGACACTGAGGCAGAGGCTTTTCGGTTGATTTCACGTTTGTAATCTATCTATGTAATGTTTACATTTTAATTCTGTACGCGTATGCTTTTTAATTTATGTAATGTAACGTTTTTAATTATTGAATAAAAAGTTTTAGTTTTTAATAAAAAATAGGTTGTTCGATGAGTTTTGTGATTGATAATAGTGAATTGTGAGAGAGAGCGAGGATAAAAAGTAGGGGAGAGAAAACAAATGTGTCCGGTGAGGTACGTTTTTAGTGGTGATTAATAAAACCAGCCATACTTGTTATTAGCACTTCACGGCTAAAGAATAATGCCTGCTAGAAAGAATATTCAGCCATTTTGTATAACTATAATTACAAAATAAAAACCAATACTAACACCAATAACAACTATACGACACGAGTTTGATAATTACAAACAAGTCTAACTACTCAAACGATGATATCTATACTGACTACACTAACTAGCAAGAAAGGTTGGTTACGCGTATTATCAAACATTTAACGTGTTAATACAAATAATGTCTAAAAACGTTATTTATATTTTTTGACCTCTCAATGTTTTGATTATAACAAAATGTAAAAACGTTTACGATAAAATTAAACGTTTACAAATTATTAATCGTAAAATTCCATTTCTAAGATTAGTAATCACTTAAGGTATGAACAAACAAATCATTAAGCATGATTAGTGATCAAGAAAATATTTTTCTCTTATCCATCACATTTTTACAAAAGAATTTCACAAAATATTTTCTAATTAAAAGAAAAGTTTTATTAAAAACTTAAAATTTGAAATTCAATTTTTTTCCCCCGAAATAGAAGGTTCCATACCAGATACAACATTCCTAACAAAAAGACAAAAAAAGGAGCGTAGTCTACTGGGCAGCCCCCTTATAGGCCTGGTGGCCCCCAGATATATCTGGGACCGCCGGGAACACCCTCAGTGACCGTTGGATTTTCCTGCCTATAAATACTGCTCCATTCCTTGCAGAAAATCAAACCTTTTTGCATGAAATTTTCAGATAACTTTCTCTCTCTAAAAATCTTTTTTTTCTCTCTAAATCTCTTGATCACTAACATTCTTAGATCTTGTTTCAAGTGATCTAATCACTTCTTCTCATCTCTTCTTTGTCATTCAAGTGCAAGAGAAGAACATTCGTATTCGCTAAGAAACGAATTGTTATGTAGTGATCTTTCCTTTTCTTTCTAAGTACCAAATCTCTATTGTAATTATCTTGTGTATTTGTGTGATTCAGATAGTTTGTAAATCTGATAGTGGAGATCTTGTGATTGTGAAGTGGTAGATTGGTTCTAGCTAAGATTAGGACTTGACATTTAGCTTAGTGTATTAGCATAAGTTTCTGAAAATAACGTATCTACGAAGTAAAACAGTTATCTCGCCTGAAGGGAGCTTGTT
This sequence comes from Tanacetum coccineum, assembly GCA_026074375.1. Taxonomy (NCBI): domain Eukaryota; kingdom Viridiplantae; phylum Streptophyta; class Magnoliopsida; order Asterales; family Asteraceae; genus Tanacetum; species Tanacetum coccineum. The sequence goes on along the minus strand of BQNB010140780.1, from coordinate 14,942 downwards.
TGACAATGTGAAATCTCGAGTAGGATACTCGGGGAGTGGCGTGAGGGCTACGAAGAGCTTCGTAGTCCCCGAACCACGAAAAATCTTGGTGTCTTTGTTTGATATATGCGTTCCTTAACTCTTCAAATATTGTCAATGTTAATCAGCTATAGTTTAGATTGTATATGAGTAGTGTCAAATTTTGAATTGTAAAACAACAACTCGAATCTACCTATGTAAATCAAAGTATTAAAATAAAAACGAACATGTAAACTATTCACCCCCCCCCCCTTCTAGTTTCCACATGGTTAAAGTATGCCTCTATAGTTGTAAAACCCCGCTAAAGCAGAAACACAGAGTGACAGCACAAGGTACAAGCACATGATAATAGCACAACACAATACATTAATTAAATAGAAATAGTACATTATTACAATATTTGTCTTAGCCGAACAGTGGCTTTAAACCATAAATTTCAAGTACACAAGCTTCGTCATTTCCGTAAAATTATTTAAAAAGATATGACCATTGTGAAACTCCATAATTGCACTCCTTCAAAAGAAACTATAAAATGCATGAAAAACGAGTCAACTATGAAATAGTATGTAAGTACACGGTTATTATGAAATTCCATGCAAAAAATATTTTTATAAATAAGTCCTCATTGCAAGAGTCCTGTGAATCTATTCTATCACAAGTCCCGCCCATACAAGACTTGTAATATAAATACATTCACCTACACTTCCATGATAAAGAACAAGTCTCAACATATAGTTTATAAAAGAATACATCATGGCCAAAGTCATATGAATTTATCCCAATACAAGTCTCGCCCATTCAAGACTTGTATCGTATAAATCCACACACAATTCCATTATATAAAGATATGTCAGAAAATAAAAAGTCTAAATGTTCAAAGCCACTTGTTAACAGTAAAGTCGTGCTATAAAATATAGTGCCATCACAAAAGCCCCTGATATTAACAAATATGTGTTCCATAAATAGTGAAATGATGAGGTGGACGAGCCCTCTAATAGGCTATCCATAATATTTACACTCTTGAACAATGGAGCGCACGAACGGTACGTATAGATTGGGCACGAACGGTACCCAATGGGGGACTAACAATGTGAGGGGGTACGAACGGTACAACCCATAGGATACGAACGGTATCCCACACGTCCAACACTAAATATCTATGCACACAACGTATTCATATAGAGTACGCGAAGTCTAAAAAGTCCACGTGTATTAAAATAATACACAAAGTTTAAATATTTAACCAAGTCTTACATATTAAAAATAATATGTGAAGTCTAAAAGTTGCAATTCAACGTATATTATAAATCATACGCAAAGTCTTAAAATGACAAGTATGAGATTTAAAATCAATTCATAAGATGCAATATTCCTCAAAATAGATAGCAGTAAAAACATGGATCTTGCAAATACTCAAAAGCATTTATCAAGTTCAAAATTTTTCCAATATAGCTCAAAATTTCCAAAAAGTTCATATAGTCCAAATAGCTTAAAATGTTCAATTAGTCCAAAATAATTTATTTAGTCCAAAAAGTTAAAAAAATTGTCCAAATAGCTCAAATAGTCCAAAGTAGTTTAATAAGCTACGCGCATATAAAATAATTTGCAAAGTACGCTCAAATATTTCATAAATCAGTAACATTCATGCCTATCACCCCAAAAACGTATAAAAACCTAAATGAAATGAGGGGGGCGTGAGCTTATGAGAAATATTTTTATAAGTTCGCATATAATACTAGTAATTCATAAAACTATAATAAAATAATACATAGTGGAAACATAAAGACAATAACATATGATAAGATCAGCATTCATCCCAAAAACGTATAAAACATTTAAAAAGAGGGGACGTGAACTCACCTTAAAAAGTAAGGTGTGAATACAAGAACGAGCACAAGAAGTATCACTAAAAGTAACCATTGAACGTAAACCTGACTAGATGCATCATTAACCTCACTAGACGCATCCTTAACCTTCACTAGCGTATTTTTGAGGTAGCCTGCCTTCATAATCAATGGCAAAAATAAATGCTAGCCTAAACTCATTTGCCATTTTTGTGATTTGTTAACCCTTTTAATTAATCTTTCATACGAAACGTGTTCTTAGACAAAATCTATTTAACGTACATGTGTTGGTACATTTTAAAGGTGCCAAGCATATTTATAAGCTGAAAGTACGAGAGGGAGAGAGGCAAATGAATGTAAGATTGACACGCATTAAACTGACGCGGCAAATGCGGAGACAGTTAATTTGTTTCGTAAGGACACGCAAAGCCATAAATTACCAACGTACTTTCTAAAATTTTCTGACTTGAACCCTTTACTTTTTTATTAACACCGAAACCCACGTACATATTTCAAAAATTTAAACCGTACTTATGAACCAAACGTTTGTACCGCTAGTTATAATGTGGCAACGTTGTCCATTAGCTAAGGATCGCTTTGCATCGTTACTCCTTTAACAATAATTTTCTTTATACGATCTTCTTTATATGATTTTTTACGTTTTCGTCCCTTTTTTACGATTTCGTCTGATTTTTTATACGTTTTCGTCTGTTTTTATTGCGTTTTCGCCTGTTTTTTTACGTTTTCTTCCGATCTTTTACGTTTTCATCCGTTTTCGTACGATTCAACCTTGTTCATACGATTTCGTCTGTATTTTACGTTTTTTACGTTTTCGTCTGTTATTTTACGTTTTCTTACGATTTAAAAAAATGAACGAAGATTTAAAAAAAACGTGCGAAAGCGTAAAAGAACAAACGAAACAAAAAAGTTTTCCACTTTTTTTTCATTACCCTTTCCGCACGTTATTTTTTAAATCTTCGTTTGGTTTTTTAAATCGTACAAAAACGTAAAATAACAGACGAAAACATAAAAAAACGTAAGATACAGACGAAATCGCATGAACGCGGTTGAAATCGTACGAAAACGTAAAAAACAGACGGAAAACGTAAAAAAGGGACCGAAAACGGAAAAGATCGGAAGAAAACGTAAAAAACGAACGAAAACCTAAAAACAGACGAAATTTTAAAAACCAAACGAAAATGTAAAAAAACAAACGAAGACGTAAAAAACGTGCGAAAGCGTAAATGAACAAACGAAAACGTAAAACTAGACGAAATCGTAAAAAAACAAACGAAAAACGTAAAACATCGGACGAAAACGTAATAGAACGTACGAAAGCGTAGGAAACCAGACGAAAACGTAAAAAACACGCGAAAACGTAAAAAAACGGGCGAAAACGCAAAAAACCAGACGAAAACGTAAAAACCCAGATGAAATCATAAAAAAAGGTACAAAAACGTAAGAAAACGAGCGAAAACCTAAAAAATCATATAAAGAAAATTATTGTTAAAGGACTAATGATGCAAAGTGATCGTTAGCTAAATGGACTAACGTTGCCACATAATAACTAACGGTACAAACGTTTGGTTCAAGTCGGTTAAAAATTTGAAAGTACGTGGGTTTCGGTGTTAATAAAAAAGTAAAGGGTTCAAGTCGGGAAATTTTGAAAAGTGCGTTGGTAATTTATGGCTTTTACCCGCAAAATAATTGTAAAAGTTAGTACAGATTGCATTAATCAGTGATTCTCAACTTGGAATAAGGTAGAGAACTAGTGGTATAAAGTTGTACTTCAAATATTCTCAGTCAAGCGTTGGTGTTTCACTATTATCATCGTTAACAATTGCATATCTAGTTAAAGAAACATATTAACATAATATTGTTATGGCACAAAGTATAATCTCGTACTATATTTTGTTAACCAACAAGAAATCAACATATGATCATTATATATTCCTTAAAACACAGTCACCAGAAAATCAACAGATATTTATAACACACAAATAGTAGTAATTACCAGAGCCAAAAGCAGATTTCTAGGGCTATGATATTTTTCCCAATCACGTTCTTGAGCAAAATCTTCCATTTTTTTCATGAGTAATTTGAGTGTAACTATTTCTTCACCTTCAGAAACACCTAACATGTTTTTTTGCCGATATGAATTCTATGAGTCAAAGGGTTTAAAGAAACAAGAGGAAATATATATAGCCCTATAGAATTTCTTTTTCTTCAATCGATTTTTCCTTTAAAACTTCCACTAGGACTTGTTTGGTTAAGTAAGCGAAACTGGTAGATGCGATCTTGCTGAGCGCATCTGCCTTCTTGTTCTCGTTTCTTAGTAGCTGCTCGATGGAGAACTTCTTGAATCCATTGATAAGTGTTTTGGCCTTCTCCAGATATTGGATTATGCTCTTCTCCTTTGCTATGTATGATCCGTTGAGTTTTCCACCAGACGTGAATCAACTTTTGCCGCCAGGTTTTTCACACCCATTTGTTCTGCGATCCGTAGTCCTGCCACTATGGCTTCATATTCTGCCTCATTGTTGGGCACATCAAATTTGAACCTTAATGCATAAATGAATTCCATTCCTTCTAGGTTTGAGAGGATGAGTTTGGCTTCGAATCTTTCCAGGCATGAGGATCTATCTGTGAAGAGGGTCCATGGCTCCAGGATCTATTCCTCAGCTGGTATTTCTGCGGGTGGGCCATCTTCTTCTGGCCTTTCCGTGATAAAGTCTGCCAAGATTTGGCCGCGGATGGATGTTCGTGGTCTGTAGTTGATATCATATGCTCCTAGTTAGAAAGTCCATTTTGCCATTCTTCTGGTATTTTCAGGTCGCGATAAGATTTGCTTGATTGGCTGATCCGTGACGACCACTATCGTATGTGCCTGGAAGTATCTTCTTAGCCTCCTTGAGGCGTGCACCAAGGCTAGTATCAGTTTTTCCATTGAGCTATAGTTGATTTCCGAGGCTTGTAGTGCACGATTGACAAAATAGATCGGCATTTGCTTCGAGTATCTTTCTGTTAACAGGACTGCGTTGATTGCTTCCCTAGCTACACAAAGGTACATTATCAGGTCTTCCTTTGGCTTTGGCGCTGTTAACAGCGGAAGTTCAACGGTATGGGTTTTCATCTCTTGGAATGCTTCATCTGCTTCAGCGGTCCATTGGAAGTAGCTCTTTCTTATGCGGTTTTTTAAAGTCTTAAAGAAAGGTAGTGATTTTTCCGCGGACTTTGATAAAAACCTGCTCAAGCTTGCCAGTTTTCATTGAGGCTCTGCACCTCCTTCAGCGTCCTTGGTGATTGTAGCTTAATGACCGCTTTTGCTTTTTTCAGAGCATGCTTTTATTCACTTCATGTTTACGACGTGACCTAGGAACATTCCTTCTTTCGGTTAGAAGGTGCATTTCTTGGGATTCAGTTTCATGTTAATCTTCCTTAGGACTTGGAAATTTTCTTCGATGTCTCTGAGGATTTCTTGTTCCTTGTGGCTCTTTATCACCAAGTCGTCAACGTAGACTTTTAAATTCCTGTCAATTTTCTTTTCGAAGGCTTTGTCCACGAGTCGTTGGTATGTTGCTTTGACGTTTTAAGGCCGAAAGTCATCTTTGTGTAGCACTACACCCCCTAACTTGTGTGGAACACAGTCTTCTCCTCGTCTTCCTCTGCCATTTGTATTTGGTGATATCCTTTGTACGCGTCTAGGAAACACTTGAAAGGGTACTCGCAGAGGGACTCAATTTTCCAGTCAATTTCCGGAAAGGGGTAGCAATCTTTGGGACATGACTTGTTTAGGTCCGTGAAGTCTACGCACATCCTCCAACTATTGTCATGCTTCTTTACCATAACCGAGTTTGAGAGCCAGCTGTGGTAGTGCACTTCTCTTATGATTTATGCCTCTACCAATTTAGTTACTTCATCTTGGATGGCTTTGTTCCGATCTGGTGCTTGACCTCTCTTCTTCTGCCTTATTGGGGGGCATCATTCACGGATGTTTAGGCGGCGTTCCGCTATGTACCGTAAATATCTACGTAGTTAGGGGCGAAGTTAGAAAATTTGGCTAGAGGAGACACACTTTGATATTTTTTTAAAACTACACTATAAAATGGTTTAGGAAGGCCAATTACCAAAAAATCAGAATATTATCAAAAATTACATTACAATTTTTCTCGCTAGGGGATACTTGCCTCTTTGCCCTCCTTTGTCTTAATTATGTACATATCTATTGCAAAGTTTGAAATATATTTAATATAATATATAAAAATACTAATTAAATAATGTTATAAGACCTTTAAAGGATGAATAGTGGTCTTTTAAATATAAAGGATATTTACTAGAAAATCTTTAAATATGGAGATGGTGTTTTGATGTGTTCATTCTTCAAGTATGAAAAAAATAAAATAAGTGTTCGGTGGGTGAAGTTAGAGATGGCTTAACATAACACGTTAGTATGTGTTAAAAGTGAGACTTATGATTATCTAACAATTCAAGTACTGTTGATATAGTTGAAGTACAGTCAAAATATGGTTTTGGGGGATGGTATTTGTTGTGTCAACCTATAAGATTTCTAGTTTTTCTAATCCGATTTATACATACTGCTAAATGATCAAATGAAAACATATGAATAATACCGATGCAAAAATAAAGATTACGTGATTCAACGATATATTGTTGTGATCTTATGTCGTTCATCTAGTTATATTATATATATATATATACTATACTAATATATATGAGATGCAGTGAGGATTTGGAGAATCCTTCACATATTGGGAGGAGTGAGAGGATCGACTGAGTTAGAGAAGAGAGCTTATGCTCAATTAAGTACGTAGGGGGGTTTTTTTTTTAAAATAGAAGGAGACGGCAAAGTACTCTAACTTGCATTATTACGAGAAGCACCGACTTAAATTAATTGCATCATCTATAATCTTAGATGCATCCTCATAACCCATCAATAGAATGTGTTTCTAGCATTTAATTAGTCGATATACGTTATTTAGTTGCATTTTATTTATTTCTCTTGTTTTATGTTGACTATGCTAATGTGCAAAAATTATGAAAATCAATTATGCCACTATACTAGCATCATAATTACGTTCGAAAATCTATGTTAGTCATCTAGTATGAATTATCCAAATGCATCTAATGCAACGTCAATTGCATCTCTTAAATGTATGGTTTTAGGCACTTTCCACCCACTTCTTATTTAATTTCTACCTTCTCACTTGATCCCTTACTATCTCCTCTCTCTTCAACTTCTCTCTCTCTCCTTGTATATTATATATAACTATATTTATATATAATATATAAACTAAATATATCATATCATATAATATTATATATATATTATAAGTAACACTGAATAACGTCTTTCACGGGTTATGAGTCTTAATACCGTCTTCCACGGTGTATGAGCGATGTTGAGATGTAGACAGCCATACCCCTACCCAAGGTAGAGAGGCTCCTTTCGGTTCCACCAAAGGTAGAAAAAGACTTCCGACCTTACAAGGAGTGAGAATTCAATACAACACATATGATCCAAACTGTGTGGCCTGGTTCCTTTTTTTTGCTGTTTCTTATATTGAGTGTCTGTTTAGCATTATATTATGACTCTCTTACAATAAGATAACATTTAATAAGTGTTGTTTTTTTTGCTTAATTAACCATCTTAATACATTCAATGAACACAATGCCTTTTTTTTTGCAATTACACAGTCTTCTACTGAAGCCGAGTATTGAGCCATGGCAGTGACTACCAGTGAGATTGTTTGGTTACGTTGGTTGCTTGCAGATATGGGTGTTCGTATCAGTTGTTCTACTTCGTTAGATTGTGATAATCGTAGCACTATTCAGATTGCGCGTAACTCGGTGTTTCATGAACGCACCAAGCATATTGAGATAGATTATCATTTCACTCGTCATCATCTTCAGGTTGGGACTATCTCTCTACCTTCTACTTTACAGATTGCAGATGTATTTACCAAGCTACACTCTGGACTACGTTTTTGTTTTCTGACTGACAAACTCTCAATGTTTCTCGCTGCAGCATTGTGAGTTTGAGGGGGATGTTAGCATATTATCCCATAAGAGGCCCGCGACCTATTTAGCATTTATGGTTTTACCCTTTGTTTTTCTTATAAATACGTGTTGTATTATCTTAGTTTAATCATCGATTCAATAAGACTTGGCATTGTATGTTTGTTTTCTACAATATTATGTTCTATATTTTTAACTTTAGGGAACCAAGATTCATGCTACAATTATTTTAAGAGAGAATGAGTCCAATTTGTTTATTCGCCATATAATTCATCAAAACAACTATCCACAATTGCTTACTCCATAAAAGAACATCAAATCTCCAGTTTTCTTTGTAGGTAACCAAAATTAACTATATGTATCAAAATGTGAGGATGAAAAACCATTTATAGTCATCATCACAAAAATGCTCACATAACTAAATTTAATTCAAGTTCAAACCTCGTG
>BQNB010140779.1:0-17366 GCA_026074375.1 Tanacetum coccineum | reverse complement strand
TTCAAAACGTTTTTCAATCGATTTTTCCTTTCCTCCTTTAATGCGCAACTTTCGACGTCCTTTGGGCGTTCCAACAGATGGGTTATTAACATCGACTATAGGCGTTGCGACTCCAACAAGCTGATGCAAATTATCAGCCTTGTTCTTTTTTAAAGGCAGTCTCATCATAGATTTTTTGCACATATTTGTAAGCAGAAAACAAGAAATTAAAAAAATAAAAATGAAAAATAAAATAAGTTGTTTCAATATAAAAATAAAAAAAGCACATATGATATCATATATGGTATATCCAATAAAACAGACTATGTGATATCATAGACATCACATATGATAAATTCAACAAAAGGAAATATCACATGTGATATCACATATGATATATCAAACAAAATAACCTCAATTATAAACACATTAACCCAAGCTAAAATCACATATGATATATTTTATATCAGCTTAAAAACTGATTATTGCCACCTGATAAGTTAAAAACCAGCTTATATCAGCAACTTAATTCAATCAAACACCAAATTAACTTATTAATGCTTATTAACACTAACAAATGAACTATTCTAGAAAATTTTGCGAAACACTACTTTGCTCACTTGATATCACATATGATATATCAAACAAAATAACCTCAATTATAAACACATTTACCCAAGCTAAAATCACATATGATATATTCCATATCAGCTTAAAAACTGATTATTACCACCTGATAAGTTAAAAATCAGCTTATATTTAATAAACGATTATTTAAGTTTTGTAAAAATATTTTACGTGTGCAAATTATGAGCAAGGATTGAAGCATTGCTCTTACTAGCGTATTTTTTATACAAAAATGCAAAAATATGAGATGCGATGTATACTAGACAATTATTTAAGTTTTGTAAGAATATATTCACGCGTGAAAATTATGAGCGCTGATTGTAGCTTTAATTTTATTAGCGTAGATAATTTATCAAATACGTCTAGAATAATCACCTATAACATTCATATGAAGAATAATTTATAAGCTCACTCACATGAACTTTAGTCCAACAAGAGCGCGGAGAGTACAAAAACCACACCAATCTCATGCAGATAACCATGAGATGTAACCTAAGCTATATACTATTTTACTATCTGCGAACTAAAACAATCTTAAACTTGAACAAGGAAGATAGAATACGCATAACATGCACTCAGGAGAGAATGAAGATGACAGATACTACAGCGCGATGAAGTTCTCGCGATCCGATTAGATACAATGATTCCGATCGAAGTCTGTAGACATGAGAGCGTATAGACAATTAAAACGAAACTAAAAAACACAGAGTTATTGTTGCTTCATAGCACAACTTGAGTAGGAGGTCTCCTCTTAAGCAAAAACAATAACATATTCACCTATGAGCAGATCGTAATACCATCTCCGCTACATTGATGAAGACAGTAAACTGACTTACTAAACTTACTCTCATTCAAAATTGGATGATGTAAGAAAGGATGGATGGGGTGCGAGGAATAATCCCCCGGTATCCAAATGCCTTAAACTTATTTTTATATAAAATGAATTTTTGTTTTTAAAAAACCGAGCAATAAATACGGATAAATGATACTTAAAAAATAGACGTTATTTTGATGTCATTCATAATCTATTGCGGATACGGGCCCGTGGTTGTCTTGGGTTCCTGGTCCCCTTTTGTGGAACTGAATGTAGCCAGGTCCTTTGTCTTATTATCTGTTTAGGGTTCCGACCCAAGTCCAGGGTGACTACTATAACGTCATCATTAACGCGATGTTTCTTTTTCTCGTTCTCGTTTACTTCTTTTCTAATCGTCCTCGACTATAAAAGTTGTGTGCTGTTTCGATTATTGTTTTTTTTGTTTTGTTATATATAGTGTTACATCTCTTATCTCAAAAAACAAATAACATATACGCGACACAATACAGGAGAAAAATTCTTATCACGAAACACATTTTGATTTCCACGCACATTACTCTAACGGGCAAACACGGAGCAAGTATATTGGTCAAACAAGTGGTGAAAATAGAGCCACTACAAAGTTCATTTAATTTTGACGTTGTTTACGAACAGTGCCTTTTCTTTACATATAAAGCGAGAATGAGTAGGCGCGAGCGGAAAGGTTGTATTCACATAAAATTAGTATTAATCGCTCACTTAGAACAACACGAATTAGAAAAACAACAACATCACTTTACTAAACATGCCATACATGTTTCACTATAGTATCTCTTTATCCATAACTACATCTAAACACTGTGTGACACATTCCATAAAGAACCGTTTAGTTTAAATTCACCACATTAAATCTCAACACTGTCGAAAATCTAAAACCTAAAACCTCAACAGTCTGCATCTGAAGTCGCATCTCCACAAAACCACCAAACCTACCTATAGGGTAGCACGCGGTTAGTCCATGGGTTTACGCGGGGCTACAGATGACCGTCATAACCACGCAGCTAAGTCATCGATTAACATAGACACTCACAACAACGTTGAGGGAATTGATTACTACATTGACACCACCAATCACCCTCTAACAAGATACCGTGACTTCCACTGAAGATTATCTATTTACAGCTATAAAATTCCATAACCGTGCATAAAGGGTTCATAAGGGCGGTCATGCACATACGTATCAAACGTAGCAACACAGAACCTTTTTCTTCCTTAATCAGATCGTTTAACGCTTAATATACCTACGCGTGTATCATAGACGGTCAGCATCTCTAATTCGGTTTTGTAGCAAACATAGCAAGGTATGTTTTATGGAATTGCCCTTAGGTTCAACTAATACGGAGAAGCGTATAATGAAATTAATGGGATTTCGACGGTCGAGACTAATTTTGGGTTGGGATATTAGAATCGGATCCTAATACACTGAGAAGATAACGCGGAACAAGTTTCAACAGCCATCAAGGTCAAAACCAAATTCGTGGAAAAGAAGCAATCGATGTATTTGCCTTTAACTTTTTTTTAGAAGCTCTAAGATTTAGTTGATAAAACTAGGACAGCCATTCATAGTATTTGAACACGGTTTTTGATATTACAATTTCGATATGATAACTAAGTAATCATACATGGCATACATCTCCCCAAGTTTGTATGACTATATACGTATCTGCCACCATACGTATCATGGGAAGCACTCTAATATGATAACAGCTGGGTTACATGCGAGCCGCCTCAGAATTTAGATCATTTTAGATTTCCAAACAATTGCAACAAATTGAAACATAACAGCATATACGCCACGGCCATGGTTGGCCTCCGCACTATTGTAAGTTTTCATAAAACTTGACTAGTAAAGTAAACAAGCCTCTTTAAATTTATATATATTTTTTATTAACTATTGACATTTTTTTGTGCACCCGAAGACCGAGGAAAAAATGGAGGAGGCGTGAGGAGGCGGAGGAGGGCCAGTGACAAATTCATAGAAGAATTAGGGCGACCTTCAATCATTTCGACCGCTACAAGGTAAATGTATGTGTCAAGTTACGAGTAAAGAATGTTATCTTAGACTTGTTGTTTTATGTCGAGATTATTGGTTCAAATTTGAAAGAATTATGATAATATATAAGCTATGTAAGTTAAGGTTATTAGGTGGTGCTTTTCGTGATTATATGTGTTGTTAATGGTTGCGTTAGTGAACATAGGATGTAGTATGATCATCGTATCAAGGTTTTGATAGTGTGAACTATTCGTGTAAAGGTTTTGTTTCATTTTATACAGTTGTAGGTTGTAGTATTGTGTATAGATTGGTTCAAATTTGAAATAAATGATAGTTATGATGTGGTTTTGTAAGTTGAAGACTTTGTGAATTTAGTGGATTGGCGTAACGCAGGATATTATGTGATGCTTTTTGATGTTATATTTATTGTTACAGGTAGCTAGTTGTAATACTAACTAAATTAGTGAGCACGGAATGTAATACTAACAATCGTGTGGACTTGTGACCTTAGCACGAATCACCAACACACAAAAAAACTAAAAAAAACAAACTAAAACTTTTTTTTAATGCAACACGTAAATCATCATTCAAACTAATAATGAAATACGAATTAGAAAATAAATTAATATCTTTTGCCATGCTTGATTTCTTCACTGTGTTGACAACACCCCCTACTTGATCACTTCTTTCCAAGATACGTGTCCCACTTGTTTCCAATAACTTTGCCACATGTGAAGCAAGATACGTGTCCCACTTTGGTATGATCATCTTTTTGTTTTGCCGTTAGTTTCGTTCTTCGTAAAGTTTAAGCTGATGATTTATGGGATTAAAGTTTAAACTGTGTGAGGGATCCAGACGTACACAGAGAATTAACACTATGTTCGACATAATAAAACCCCCGTTGATATCATATTTTATTAATCGACTAATTTATAAGTATACAAATGCATAATCTACATCACCCAACCGGCTAACACACTCTTAATAGTAAGAAGTGTGGGTATCTTATGTTATACAGTTGAGATTGTATACAAAATATGTACCTTGTGACAGTGAGTCATCAAATTCCAACGGATTTACATGTAAGCAAAAAACGAGAGTCATATTTTAGTGACAAGAGTACATAGAGTGTTTATTATGGGACAAAACTATTACCAATAGTTTACACAAATGAGTTGCACTAAAATATCAAAATGACTGTCTCACATGACCTACCTTCGGAACGATTTTGAAAGCCTAACGTCTTCATCTACAAGGACAAAAAAGGATTACCCAATGACACCGCACCAGAAAGAAGACATCTTTCACCTTCTTGCAATGACATGTACAATTGTAAATGAAATCTCAAGTATTTGTGTGATTATTGCCTACAAAGAAAAAAAACATCTTGAATTTTTTTTTAAAGTTAGGCATCAAGAAAACTATATAAATGCTTTCTGTTAAAAAAAACTATATAAATAAATTAGAAAACACATAGGCTATGTTTGGCAGTAGGATTATGAGGGCTTAAACCTTTTAAATTAGCTAGCTTATAAAATAAGTTTGTTTATCATACATGCTATTGAATCTTTTATAAGACATAAAATTGGCATGCAAACTATCATGTTGAGTTTAAAAAGAGATTGATAACTGACAGCGTGAGGTATTATACCGTGGGGGGCCGTCTCCAAAACCAAGAACTTTGAGAAAAACCACAAACACACCACACCAAATTCTTGTAGTCTTTTGTCATCAAACATAAAGATTCACAATCTTGAGGGAACCGAATGCTACAAGAAAACAGAGAATGAGACCCTTTTGCTTAATTTATTCTAATCGTTCGATTCATCAATGTGTCAAAGGCAGTATCAATAGAGTTAAAAGATTTTCACTGCACAAGTCTGATATTACTAGACAGATTTTTGTTGACATCTGCCATATACTTGCTATAAGAAGAACACCCTGATTGTTCGCGAGAATCTAGTTTCAGTTCTTCTTGTAGACTAACTACTTGTAAGTATCAACCAATTTTGGTTACGTTGCTGATATCTTGAACTTCTTATGAACGTTTTTTAACATGTTACTCTAGTCAGTTTCCTAGAATCCTTCTTTTCACATCAATCAGCGATAAATGTTTGAAAATATGCAAAAACTGATTTTGCATTTGAGTGATGTTTATATTGATGTTGTTTGGTCAAATTGAATGTATATTGGGAAACAAGGAGTTTCTATACTACTACGATTAAGTTAACATATATACTAGAATGGATTTTGTTGTTAATGTTTTGGTAACCTGCATATACTGTCGTTGAATACACCATTCAGCGTGGAACCAAGATCTCACACACACAAAAGTTTTCTTGCAAAGTGGATTTGCTTCTATTGAAAGTGTTCACTACCTTTATATTAATAGCTTAAGTTGGTGTGAAAAACATGTGTATTTTTATTATTTGAGATTTTTAGCTGTTTTTATTTTGGGCCAGCAAAATTTGACGGCCAAATCCTTATTTAACAAGAAGTCCCCACACACGTATTTTTACAAATGTTTTATACTAATATAGCCGGTCTTTCGAGTCATGTACGTAATGGATGTTTTGGTTTATTATTTCGTTAGTTTGGTTAAATTTAACATTAATTTGGTAAAACCCGAAAACTAACCAAATAGAATTTACATTCGAGCTACACGTGTTTTCTAGCTTAAATTGCATTCTAACATATTTTATACTTTTTAACAGATAATTAAACATATTTTTTGAGAGAATAAAGTTTCATAAGCTTAAGAAGGTTTTAATTCATATTATGGAAAAAGTTTAATAGTATTTTTATTAAAAGAAATACTATAACAAAAACTAATTTAAAACACAAACTAAGATTATCTCTATATAAGTCTTTTACAATTGTATAATGAGTAATTGTTTTTTCTGAAAACATCTTTGCTACAAAAATTTTACCACAAATATAGTACTAAAAACTAAAGCTAATGAGTAAAGACTCAATATTTTTTATCGGTTTAATTGAACGTAAGATAAATTATGAGATCCTACAACACTGCATATTAAATATATGAAATAAGTATATATATATATATATATATATATATATATATATATATATATATATATATATATAATTGCTTTGACCCAGCTGTTGAACCGATGACCCTGTGAACCGGTCACTAAACCGGGTCAACTAAAAAACCGAGTTTTAAAATATTGATTAAAACTAAACTAAAAAAATGAAAAAACATAGAAAGAAAAAAGAAATACAAAGATGGGCTTTCTTAGTGAGCCAAGTAAGATTTTCATGATACGGGCCCATGTTGATCTTGCTTTTGGTTTAATGTTGTTGGGGTGTTGATCGGTTCGGTTATCGGGTTGTTCAGTTAGTTTTGTTAAAAAAATTTTGAGGTCAACCCGAAAACCGAACCGAACTAGAATTCAACTCAACCGAACCAAGAACCAAAAATCGAATTCGGTTCGGTTCTCGGGTTGACCCGAATAACCCGAATTATATTACACATTTATTATTTAAAAAACAGAAACTTCTAATTAAGAGACATAACATGATTTTCACATGCGAAAATATATTACATACAAATGTTTACCAAACAATAAATTAATTATTACATAAAATTTTAATGGTATTTATATATAGAGGAAAGTTAAAATAAAAAGACAAATATTCGTGAGAATGATAAAAAGAAAATTTTTAAAAAAAAGTTTTCAAAAAATTCAAAAAAAAATCCATTAAATCAGGTATGTTGGTGCATAAAACTTTTGTAAAAGAAGTTTTTTAATTTTGAGTTTTTATACATTTTTTTTCTCAAAGCCAAAAAGAAATTTTGTTGAACAAAAAAATTTTGCTGCACAGCATTATTTAACATTGTTATATTTGATTGCGCTAATAAAATTTTGTGCGATAGCTCTTTCAAAAATCGCGAACATGATCAGTTAGCGGGTACAATAAAAAACGAATTTTTTGATGCACACAACAGCGATATCAAACGTTAAGAAACATATACGCACACTATACTAAGCATGCTACGCGCGGGACATCTATTTTTTTTCATAATTAGTTTTCGCAAAACACCTATCCAACTACTTTAGCAAAAAACTGATCACATTTCATACAAATAAAACGTTTTCATGGCACACACACACGTGGACACGATCGTTGTATGGAATATTTTTTAAGAATTTTTTAAGAACTTTTTTAAAAAAATAAATCTTTTTATCCTTCGCACGAATTTGTCTTTTTATTTGATCTTTATCCTTTATATATATATATTTATTGAATTCGGTTTCGGTTTTCGGTTTTTCTGCTGCTGTCTTAATTAGGACTCTCAGAGTCTTTCTCTGGGCGACGTAATAACCCAACAACCCCCCCCCCCCCCCCCAATTATAAGGAGGATATGAGTATTAAAAAGTAATTTAGTCTCGGAGAAAATAAACAGGTCCCAAATTAAACAGTTATTGTGGCGATTATCTGGCATTGGGATGCGCGGGCAACGACACCTTACCTAGTAAAGGATGAGACTATAGCTAAGAAAAAAGTCGTATGTTTCAGTTCCGATGAATAATCGGTATCATTATTGCTGAATATCGACAGTTACGGTCGACTATGTATCATGGATTGAAAGTTGTAAGAATGTAGTGAAAGTTTTATTCTATTTTCAGCTCCAATACAATGGATGGAGCACAATATAGAGGTGGCAAAATAGGTGGCTCGGGTTACGGGTATAGATGGGTTTGGGTCGGGTCTAGATAGGTTTTGGTCGGGATGACAAGCGTATTTTCAGATTGTCATCTTTAAGTTTGATGACATAAGACTATAAAGATCGTCAGTGTGAATTATTTGTGTCGACTGCAGCAAGAAAGATTGGAGAAGGAAGCAGAGAGATCAGGAGAGTAAGGGAACAACTACTACAAGAAAACAAAGAACGAGACCCAATTGCTTAATTTACTCTATCGTTCAGTCCATGTGTTAGTGTGTGCAATATAGTTAAGATTTTCCCCCAAACAGCTATTTGATCATTTGATGGACAATCGTATACTATCTGACATTTAATCAACTTATCTTATATGCTTACGCTTTGATTAGACAACTATTTTATGAACGCGTCATTTAACTTGTTAAAAGTCTGTTTTCCATTTAGCTCTTCTATCACACATCGAAATGCTAATAAATGTTTAAAATTTAACGGACATCCTGACGAAACTTGAATTCAGCACATTTGACTAATGTATTTATTTTAAAGTTGTGACGTTCCAAATTGAATTAGATTGATCACTAGTCGATTCTATTGTCATAACTATATAATAGTCTACTTATATTGTTGTAAACATTTATGATATATAGCGACACACTAACTCACACCATTGAATTCTATCTATGCAAAACTAAGAGAACTAAACGACCGATCATTAATATCCACTTGTATTACTGCAGTCTTTCAACACTCTTTAACACAGCAAAGGACACCAAACTGACATGTACCGCAGCAAACAGAACATCATAAATGAACACTTTGATACCTTAAAAGTTAAAACACAGTAACTAATTGTTTTGCAAATATAAAAGCCTATGATTTTTTTCATTTAAACATCGTCACAAATTGCTGCACACACAAATCTTTATTATGAGTTGCACATCAACTATACCATTTTTGTTTACAACAATCCTCCGTCAAATACCACATAAATTAAAAAATTCCAAAATGTTACCGAACCGAAACACAACGACAACAACCGACAGATAAAAATATCCTAAATAAGACACAACAAAACTTATACATTTATGAGTCTCAGCCTCAACCTCAACCACTTGATTCTCTGGTATTGTCTATTTCACATAACAATCCTATAAATTAACATATGGTTGCTCTTAACAAGTAGCAAGTACTAGTGTTAAACATTCCACATACTGCGGATCAAGCTTCATGACACATGTAAATCAATCCTAAAAAACATTCCACATACTGAGTGTGACTTAACACTCGGCTAAAAAAGAAATATCAGAGTTTCTTCTGTGCCTTTACACACTTCCACATACTAAGTAATTGCTGACTACGAAAACAGCATACCTGCAAAGAGTCATCTCGCAGAGAAAATACATTAACAGTAGGAACACTTGAGACAACAACATTCTGTTCAGATAGTGATTTTGTTGACATTGCAAATCACTTACGGTTAATTTGCAGAGACTATATTCGAAAAAGAAAATCTTGGTATATGATGATTTGGTTTTTCAATCAAACCTTGCTCTGATGCCAAATGTTGGATCGCACTTTCTAATTTGGAATCAAAATATACCAGAAATAATCTTGCTATTAATCTTGCTATAATTTACAGAATATGTCATTCATACAAATTTTGTTCTTACAATAATCGTTCTTATTTATAATAAATGAAAAGGTGCGACTAAAGGTTATGTCGGTTCAATGAACCGTTGTGTCTATTGAAGAATAACCGTTTTACAGTTATTTTCGGTTATATAACCGTTTTGTAACCGCCCTTTTGTCCAGCGGGTGTGATTACCCAGTTTGGCGGGTTTGACCCGGTTTGACCCAATATTCTCCCCCGTAATCACAAACGCTGCATCTTGTCTTATCTTCAAAGTAATGTAGGTTCGGTGTCAGTGTCATAGATGAGATGCGACTCTTCTTGCTTGTATTTGTTGTTTCTCCATCTCGTGCATTCCTTCGCAAAGTGTCCATACTCACCACAATCGTAACATCTAAGCTTGCTTTTGTCTTTAGTTCCTTGACTCGTACTTGCTCTGCGTGCATTTGGATTATTCTTCCATTTCATGCTTTCCTTGCCTTCTTTGTTGAAGTCTTTATCTCGCCATTTACCATACCTTTTGTTGTTTGAACTTGCCATGAGAAGCTTGTCTTGATCATTTGCCTCTAGCGTGTCTTGGCTCTTGATTCGTTCTTCATAAGCTGTTAATCTTCCAACGGCTTCTTCAAACGACATTTCGTCTAGGTCTTGATATTGTTCTATAGTTGCCACGATCGGTAAAAACTTCTTTGGAACAGAGTTAAGTAGTTTTCTTACTAGGACCTTATCTTCCAAAGTTTCACCAAGTCCTTTAAACTTGGCCATTATACTACTTAACTTTCCTCCGAAGTCACTTACTTTTTCGTTTGGTTTTATCCTTAGCGTCTCTAGTTCACTCCTCAAGGTTCGTAGTCGTGCCTTTTGAACAAGATCGGCTCCTAAATTTTTGACTTTAATCGAGTCCCATACTTCCTTTGCAGTCGAGTATTGTGCAACTTGCATTAAAATATCTTGCGGTAGTGTTTGGAAAATTATTGCCTTTGATGTGTTTTCTTTCTTCTCATTTGTTGTTACTCCTTCTTTTGCAACAATCGTTTCCCAAATGCCATATGCCTTCAATATTGTCTCCATCATCAATGCCCACGTTGTGTAGTTTGCTTCGGTCAATTTTGGACATTGTAGTGAAACATTTCCTAGTTCTCGAACTGATGTATTGTTCGATGTGTCATCTTGCTTGTCATCTTTTGCCATGCTTGCTTGCTTGCTTGCGTTTGATCAAAAGATCAAAAGTTCTTGTTTTTTTGTTTTTGTTTTTTTTACTGGCTAATCTTGCTAACCAGATTTTCCTTGCTATGAACCACGAAGGTTCGGGTTTATCTTGCTATGAACCACGAAGGTTCGATTTATCTTGCTATGAACCACGAAGGTTCGGTTTTATCTTGCTATGAACCACGAAGGTTCGATTTATCTTGCTATGAACCACGAAGGTTCGGTTTTATCTTGCTATGAACCACTAAGGTTCGGTTTTTTTCTTGCTATGAACCACGAAGGTTCGGGTTTTTTTTTCTTGCTATGAACCACGAAGGTTCGGTTTTATCTTGCTATGAACCACTAAGATTCGGTTTTTTCTTGCTATGAACCACGAAGGTTCGGGTTTTTTTTTCTTGCTATGAACCACGAAGGTTCGGTTTTTTTTTTGCTATTGTATTTATAAAAAGAAAATATTTTTCCTTTAGATAAAAATACAAAACTCCTTTTTATATATCTTGCTTCCTTTAATATATTTTCAAAGATTGGAAAAATATACTAACGTATATTAGAAGAGGTATTTTCTAAACAAAACTAATATATAGATTGTAAAGAAAAATAAAGATGAGGGGTTAAATGGTTTTTTTTAACCTGGTAGGGTTAAGACCCGATGTGTCCCTTCTTATCTTTTATTACTATGCCTCTTTCTTTCTTTCTTTCTTTCACCGAGCCTTATTTCTTTGAGATATCAAACCTTCTTTCTCTTTATTCCTAAAAAAAAACACACACAATCCATTTATTATATACCTCAACCAGAATTAATCAAACCCCAATAAATATAATACCACCCAATCAAATAAATATTACCCCAATTTAAATCCCACAACTTTCAAACCCCTACCTTCAAATTTTAAAAATCACCATTCCATAAACATCCACTAAATTTATATCTTATCAAAAAAAAACCCACCTTATTTACTAACAAATCAAAATCAAAATTCCAAACCTCATCATCACAAATAATATAAACTCATATTTAACAAACAAAACTCCTATATACCCCCAATTATCCAACACCTATTATAAAAACGTTAATATTAAAACCCTAAACAAGTTATCAGCATCCTTTATTGTTATCCCCAACTAATCTATAAAAAATCCCAATTCATCTATATGATACTGTGTGTAGCTATAGGATGCACAGGAGTATCCCCCCCGCGTAAACTGTCTCTAGTAAGAGGTATTTTGGAATGAAGAATGGCATGCCTAGAGCAGTTGTATTATAGATACTGGTCAGTCTGGAGAGTTGGATATCAGATAGCTCTCACTCTCGAGAGCGACTCGCTCTCCGCCCCATAAGTATTCGTGCGCTGTTGGGATTGTTTGCGAGAAAGGCTGAATACCGTACATAGACAGCGCAGTGGGCTGTAGAGGCGGTGCGATAGAAGGCGTGGTTCTGAAGTGTGTGCGATACGTGTGTGGTTTTGTCTGTTAGAGTGGTGTTCGCTCGTGTATCGCAGGAGAGGGAGGTAATGGGAGCTTGGATGCGGGTGGCAAGTAACTGTCGTGTCGGTTCCAAAATGAAACCATCGTTGTCCGGTTGAGGAAAGTAACTGTCAATTGGAAGTTATTTAATGCCTTTGTAACGCCCATTTTTGGTCATGCAGTTTGTTCACATCAAATGTGTATATGCCATAAGCAGGAAAAAACAAAGCAATAACGCATATGAAATTAGCGGGACACATGCCAGAAGCATTAATAAGCAATGAACAATGACAAGAACCTAACTGCGACTGACATGTCTGAATTGGTAAATGACTAGCACAAAGCATGTAGAATTCTAGATGATACAGCAGATGAGTTAGGGGATGAATATATCAAAATAAAAAAAAGCATTTAATTAAACAAGGCGGACCAAATTGGGCCAAAAAAGATCCCATGTAAACAACACGAATTCAGGACTATTAAAATTGCGTCATTTCGATCAATGTCACTTCGATCACCTAATGAAGTATCCCTACCATGCCTGCTATACGCAGAGAAACATCTACAAACACTTGAGTGTTATGAAACACCTGTCATGGGTGCAACCCTAGAAGATTCATGGTTACCCGCCAAGATACAGACGTTAGTAAAGCACGTGCAATCAGATGTTTGTCGTTCAAACATGGGAAACTAAGACTCTGATCTGCAAACATGAAAGTGGTACCGAACACTTTCCATGGCTGTAACCACAACCCTGAAGGGGATACCCTGCCAAGAGGTGGGATCTTGTAAACAACAATTTATAAAAACTAAATGCAAAAAATAATCATCACAACCCTAGTTACTCTCTTATACATATATAATAAAAAACGACGTTGCGTGTGACACAAATAAGAACAGTCGCGTACAATACTCCAAACGCTACAACATGTAGTAACATTGATTCGCCCATACACACACATACTTCCGGATTGCACTATGTATAGCTCTGGCGAAACTCAACATTGATCAATATATGACCCAGAAAAATGATGGACGACACACGTCCTGCATCTATACCATGTATCTTTTTTTGAAATCATATATTGTGTTATAACAAGATTCACCCTTAGAACAACCGATCCGGAGGTATGGTAAAATGGAAGAGAAATTTATCCATGTTTATTAGAGAGAAAAAGGAAGATAGGAGAAGTTGTGTGTGTGGTTGAGAGAAAACCAAGAAAACACACACTCACACTTTTTCTAATGTGAACTTCTACCCCTCCATGGAAGTATGGAGGGGGTATTTATAGTCCCGGGCTTGACTAGCTAAACTAACCCGACACGACTATAAATGATAAATGTAATTCCAGATTAGTCACCATATTTTAGGGCTAACAATCTTCCCCCAATATGTGGACATACGGAATTACTTACAATGTTCCTATCAGGTACAAATACAACACAAATAAAGTCTTCCAAAGCGCTTCTAAAGCTGAAGATGTCTTCTGAGTTCTCCTGGTCTTGAAACTTGTACTCTAGCTTGGTCTTAGTAAACATTACTTGTACCATGAACCATTGTAGTATGCATGAGTTGGATTAACTTCCCCCCAATTCATGCAGCATGTCTTGAAAAGCTTTCTTCATAGACTCCTTTTTGTCGAAGTTTCTGAATTAGCTTCCCCCCAAACCAACATCCCTATCTTGAGCAGATTCTGAAACATTGATGTAGCTTGAACAATCTTCTACTTGTCATCAAAGTGCACAACGGAATTTTGTAGAAGTCAAACCACACTAACGACCACTGCTTCTTGTCATTAGGGCTTGGTGAATATTCGTTCGGGGGTGCATGCGAGAAATCAGCAACTGTTCTTCTCACGTTTGCAGAATACTTCACAAACCAATCTAAGTGAAGTAGTATATACTACTTCCCCCTGGAAGTTGACATGGTAACAACAAAGTCAATTAAGTCTTGAATTTACAATATGTTTCCCCCATGATGTACGAACATCACGAAGCAACATTTATCGAGTAACGTCCATAATACTCGACAAAGTTCTTGTCATATAGCCACAAATCTTGATTTACAAAAGAATCATTACCGTCTTGACTTCACAAACCGTTATAGAGTTTGAAGCAAAGAATCAAGACACTTTGGTATAATCAAGTCTTGTGAATGAAAGTCATTGAAGAACTTTAAAGATTTTGCTAGACTGTGAATATCTTGTCTTGGAATAGCACATAAAATACCCGTGAGAAGTGCTGATTACATCTCAACCTTTAAACTCTCTGGCTAAACTTACCAACCCGTATTTCTGTCGGCTATTGTAGTGATCACTTGGTGAAGTAAACCCGATATTCCAAACTTGAAACTGAAGTAAAATCCCCCAAATTTGTTACTTAATCTTGCACTACTGTTGATTAAAGAATGGTACAGAAGGAAATCTCTAAGTACCTTATACCCAACATCAAAAGTATAAGAAGTACAACACCTCTTGAAATTATCCACATCGACATCTGCGTGTGACACTGAGTACTACAATGTAACTCCTTTAAGTGATAGTTGTCCAGGTCTTCATCCAACCACCCCTTGACTTCTGGAAACTAGATAATCCAAGTCTTAATCATAACTGTATATGTTCAAGCAAGTCATCAATCGATAGAAAATAGAAGAAAGTCACGATGATGAAATAAGTAGACGCCTTTATGAAATCCAACTTCAATTGCAAATAAGGGATACCAAATCCACTTCGTAATCACTTGTCATCGTAATCCGAATCTCTAGTCGTTTTGTCATTTAAGTGAATCTTTTCAGGATGATTTGGATTAATTTGTTGTGTATGTGTGTGTGCTGTTATGGTTGATTGTGGTCTTATGAGAGCACGATTCTTGATTGTGGTGTTGTGTTTGTAGTTCATTCTTGTTTTGATTATAATATTTCCAAAATTCGGTCATATGCCCAAAGTCGGTTACATGCCCACCTGATGCGCGAAATCAACCTCGCGGATAAGGTCGAATATTTTTTTTTTAGGACATTAGTAGTCAAAACTAGGTTTCTGTATGGGCTAACCCCTCCTTTGGCAACCCTCCGCATCTATGGCAAACTCGCCACCAATATTACACCAAACAAACCGCCACCAATTTGAATAGCAAACCGCCGCCTATATTAGACCAAACCGCTGCCTAATTATAATAATCAAACCGCCATTGTCTTTAACCAACCCGCCGACTGTAGTTAATATCAAACTGCCACCAAGGCAAACCGCCGTCTAGGGCAAACCGCCGTCTAGGGCAAACCGCCGTCTAGAACTTTGTCAACCCGCCATGGATTTTTAAATTGGGCAGAGTAACATTTCTTTTTGCTCATTAAAATAATCAACTCGCCGTGTACCTAAGCAAACCGCCGTGTAATATGGCAACTCGCCGTGTAGAATGGCAACTCGCCGGCTAATAAAATTGATTATTATAATCAAATCGCCGTTGACCTGGTCAAACCGCCACCTACTTTTTCCTTAAAACACGGATCTTGTCCCCTAACGATTGTTCAAAAACCGCCACCAAGAAAATTAATTTAAAATCAGACCCGCCACCATGAACATTAAGCTCGAAATAAGCAATTTTCAACCAAATAAGCTATTTGACCACGCAAATAAGCTTTAGATGCTTATAACTAAGTTGGTAGGAGATGATTAAACATATACTAACACGATTTTTCTTGTGGATCATTAAATTCGAACCAAACCGCCTCCAAGAACACCAAAATAAGCCATACCTTTTTAGGCCTATATTTCGATCTAGAAGCTTGTGTAAGCCATGGTTTGGAAGCAATCTAACCTGTTTGACATGTAGATCAAGGAAAGAACAAGATTAACAACCAAGTAAGTTCAAAATTTTTTGAGCCGTGGCCTTTTTCTACAAAATAAGCCACGAAAATTTAAGCTTATTAACCACACGAATCAATGATTAACAACACGAATCCCTCCTATGCTCCGATACCAATTGTTATAACAAGATTCACCATTAGAACAACCGATCCGGAGGTATGGTAAAATGGAAGAGAAATTTATCCATGTTTATTAGAGAGAAAAAGGAAGATAGGAGAAGTTGTGTGTGTGGTTGAGAGAAAACCAAGAAAACACACACTCACACTTTTTCTAATGTGAACTTCTACCCCTCCATGGAAGTATAGAGGGGATATTTATAGTCCCGGGCTTGACTAGCAAAACTAACCCGACACGACTATAAATGATAAATGTAATTCTAGATTAGTCACCATATTTTAGGGCTAACATATTGACTATCACAATAATCTACACTCATAGAAATATATATATACAGTTTCTCGTCAAAGTATGCTAAAGTAAGGCTCATATCTACAGACATAACAGTGGTACCGAACGGTATGGCTGCAACCAAGATGAATCGTGGCTGCCTTGTCAAGAGACAGTAATTAGTAAACACCACTTTGTAAAAATTGAAAGAAGGATATAATCATAATTATCGTAGTTATTCTCTTATACATATATGATAAAAATGGTGTGGCCTTTGACAAAAAAAGAAATAGCGCGTGCCTTACTCCAAACGCTACAACATGTAACAACATTGACACATCCTCCTTACATTTCCCATGTAAGCTCGTTAACTTTTCTAGTCCTTATAAAACTCAGTATTGATCAGTATTCGACACAAACAAAGATGAATGGCGCAGGATCTACATTTGTACCATGTATTTTTTTCTAAACTGAATACAGAGCAGTATAATAGTTCAACACCGAAAAATTTTACATGGTACAAATATGGAGAATACAACATATGTGTATAAAGAAACTGATACGTGCTACCAAGAGTTTAAATAAAGGCCAATTTTTTGGGATCCCGGTTATGTTTACAATGGGTTCGCTGTATCGACACACGTAAGGCTCAGGAAATATAAAAGCCAAAC
>BQNB010140778.1:0-17366 GCA_026074375.1 Tanacetum coccineum | reverse complement strand
CTAAAAGCAACTCTTTTTATCATCTCATAATTGTGTGATTGTCGATTACTTTGTTTGCTTTGACGAGATTGGATATTATTCTTGTGAACTCGTTTTGGGTCGCTTTTTGGTTAAAATCGAAACTGAACCAAAATATTCGGTTTTCATAAAACCAAAAATCTCAACCGTTCTATTTTTGGCGGTTCAGTTTTCTCGGTTATTATTGGTTTTGGTTTGGTTTTTTGGCTTTTCAGTTTTTAACCGTTTATATTCAGTTGTAGCCAATTTATACTAACAAACTTGTTTTACGGAGAAAATCGATTATTCTTCTTTACTTTTTTTGGTCAATCTAAGCCTAATAATGTTTATCTCAAACTTCTATAATTACACACATATAGATTAGACACACACACATGCAAGTGAATATACACATAGTATGATCATGATTTAATGTCAAGTAAACACACGTACACAACAAACAAATATATAATCGTTAAGATAAATATATTATAATTCCATCCACAAAATGAATTTAAATTTATAAATTTGATTTATTTTAGTTACTTATTTATATTATAACAGTAATAAAACAGGTTTGGTTCGGTTTGGATTTTGGATAAAAATCGAAACCAAACCAAATTTTTTAACCATTAGTTTTTTTATTTCGGTTCGATTTTCAATTTTTAGTTTGGTTTTGATTTTTTTATTTTTGTGCTCACCCATACTTGCACGTGTAAAAGTCCTCCAAATGTAACGGTACATAGAAATTAGGATTGGCTATCTGAAACTAAAAAAATAATTCTCAATGAAATAAACATGTCAGAAATTTGTAGTGTTATATTAAAAAGGGTAAAAGCCATAGAATACCAACGTACTTTCTGAAATTTACCACAATGAACCATTTACTTTTTTATTACCGATATCACCAATGTACTTTCAAATTATTTTTCAACTTGAACAAAACGTTTGTACCGTTAGTTATTATGTGACAACGTTAGTCAATTTAGCTAACGATCGTTTGAGGAAGTTTCAAAAATCGTCCCTGTGGTTTTAATATATTTTTCTTTTTTTCGAAAAATTTTTCTTTCGAACAATTTTTTTCGAAAAAAAAAATTTCGAAATTTTTTTATC
The DNA here is from genome assembly GCA_026074375.1 of Tanacetum coccineum. Taxonomy (NCBI): domain Eukaryota; kingdom Viridiplantae; phylum Streptophyta; class Magnoliopsida; order Asterales; family Asteraceae; genus Tanacetum; species Tanacetum coccineum. The sequence continues at coordinate 16,256 of BQNB010140778.1, read as the reverse complement.
TAAACTTCTTTTTCCTCGAAAATTTTTTATGTTTCGATTTTTTTTTCGAAAATTTTTACACATTTTTATAAAAAATTTTGAAATTTTTTTTTTTTTCGAAAATTTTTTGAAAAAATTTCGAAAATTTTTACAAATTTTTTCGAAAATATATATTTTTTTCGAACATTTTTTTTGAAAAAAAATTTTGAAATTTTTTTTCTAAACTTCTTTTTTTCGTAAATTTTTTATGTGTATAAATTTTTTTTCGAATTTTTATTATAAAAATTTTCTCGATATTTTTTATAAAAATGTGTAAAAATTTTCGAAAATTTTTTTTCGAAATTTTAGATAAAAAAATTTCGAAATTTTTTTTTTCGAAAAAAAGAAAAATATATTAAAACCACAGGGACGATTTTTGAAACTTCCTCAAACGATCGTTAGCTAAATTGACTAACGTTGTCACATAATAACTAACGGTACAAACGTTTTGTTTAAGTTGAAAAATAATTTGAAAGTACATTGATCATATCGGTAATAAAAAAGTAAATGGTTCATTGTGGTAAATTTCAGAAAGTACGTTGGTATTCTATGGCTTTTACCCTAATTGTTAAGGGAGAAAGCTAGAACTCTACACGTTCGATCGGGTCAAAAATTACTTCTTATTCTTACCAACGGAAAACCTAATTTTTTTCTTAACATTTTTTATTTATTTTTTTCTTTTCTCTTTTTTTTTTATTTTTTTATTTATGACTAAAAATTTAAAATTTTTACTATTTTTGTAGGAAAACGGGTACATGAGAACAAAACAATAAGCAAGCAACATCAAATCGATAGATTCCCTTCCCCAAACTAAAACGAAACATTGTCCTCAATGTTTAAAGTCAGGTCTCTACAAAAATCTAAGCCGTTTATGAATTATGCGAAGATAAACGTTAATCGATAAGACGAAAGGATATGGATATCGGATCTCCCCAAACTAATTTCACACAAAGGATGAAAAGCTCGAATAGAACGGGACAAATCAACTGGACACGAGAGGCTTTAAAGAATTTGTTGGGTTGATCCTACAAAAATCACAACAAACAAGCAACAAACATCGAGAAATCGGAAAGAGAACAAGCCTCTCTTAACACAACACATTAGATAGAAAATAGAAAGAAAATAGAAAGGATAAGCATGGGGTGAACTCCCACAAAGCGGCTTGTTTTTGTTCACCGAGTCGCAAGATCGACTCGATCCCTGAATTTAGTTGTCCTTAGGGAAAGTCTGGAGATCCGAGATAACCAATGGTGGTGTATCTCCTCCATAGTAGTGCTTAAGACGGTGACAATTGACTTTGAAATTCGAACCATTGGCATGAGACAACTTGGCAGTGCCATAAGGATAAACTTCAGTGATTATGAAAGGACCGGACCATCGGGATTGGAGCTTTCCGGAGAAAATCTTTAATCGGGAGTTGAAAAGCAAGACTTGATCACCAACATTGAAGATTCGGTTCTTTATCTTGGAATCGTGTAGTTTCTTTGTCTTCTCCTTGTAGATTAGCGAATTCTCATTGAACCACCATGGTCCTTGTATGATTTCGGGGTGCGGACCGAAGCGATGAGGTAACACACATACCCTTTGGTGTGTGTGGTCACCTATACACTACATGACAAGCAAAAACCCTAACCACTTGGGTATTTAATGCATCTCATTTCTCACACTTAGGGTTTCATCTCATTTTTAAAGACACCAACAAGAAAATTTTCTCTCTTTTTTTTCTTTTGTTCTAGCCACGGAACACACACAACCCTTTTAGCGTTTTCATATCTTTGAGTTTCCTTCTTGCATAAATCAAGCATACAAGGTTCATATTCTAATTACATCTAAGGTGGGTTTAAAGCATTGGGGCTTGGATTTCAAGGGTTTTTCCAAGAGTTTTACAAACTAGGGTTTCAAGATGTTGTTGGGTTTTATAAATATAGTATTTGGGGTATAGATCTTGTGATTTTCTCTACTTGTTCTGCATTCTTTGTAAGTGTTTTGAATCTTTTCTTATGGTTTACTTATGTTCTTCCATATATGTTCAAGATCCATACATCCATTTGTTGTGTTTTAATTTTTGAAAGATTATAAAACAAGATTTTATAAATAATGATGTTACTTTGTTTCACTAGTCAAATATTATGTTCTTGGTGAGATGAGAATTGAATAAGAGTTGCAACAATATAAATGAAGGGATTAGGTTAGTTTTAGGTGTGGTTTTGGTGTGGATTAGTTGTGAATGGAGATTAGCCTAGATTAGGCACTATTGTGAAGTTTGGGTAGATTTTGGTTGCGTTTTTGACAAAAAGTGCTTGCTTATCCGAAATTGTTTTGAGGTTTTAGGCGACATAAGAATGTTTTCAATAGGCGTAAAAGTAATTTTTGGAGAGCTCGTTTCGAGTAGATAGATTTTCATATATCATACACTAAAATCGGACTTAAAACGATCAAGTTATAGCCAAATGAAACTTGAAATATTTTTCGACAAAACCGAATGAATAGTTGTTGATGAGAATAGTAAAATGAGTTTTCGAACACTTTCGGACATTTTTGGACTTTCTAAACACTAGCAAAACATATAGTAACATATATATATTGATTAGTATGATTTAAAGACGTCGTTAACATATTTTAAGAAAAGCGTTAAGATTTCTAAAAATAGCAAGTTTGGTAAAAATTTAGCGGAACTAACATAAAAGTTAAGCAATTAAGGTTAGTTAGTGCGTTTTGAAAATATGGAAACTTAATAAATATAGGGGACGGTATTAACATCTTGAAACTAAAAACTTTCCAAAAATAGAAACTTACTAAAAATAGTAATTTTTGGTTAAACGCCGAAACTTAACGAGAAACTTTATGATTTTAATTAGTCATGTTTTGTTAATCAAACCAAAACATTAATGCACATAAATGTCTTTTGGTGATGAACATATTGTGCAATTCTTGGCATACTTTTCGTGTTTCTAAGACGCATTGTTATTCTAGGTCGCGGCTAGATTTCTATATCATCTTTTACTTGCGTAACTTTTCATTTGCTCATCTTGCTAAGGTGAGTTTATAGCCCCACGTTTTACTACTTTTACTTTACTATTTTGGGGTGAGAAACATTTCTTGCGTTTAAACTATGGACACAGTTACTTTACGTTGGTTTTTCCTGATTACGTGTTGCCTAAGTTGCAAATAGACCATTAATGCCCGAATTATCATGAACTATTAATTTCTTGACCAACTGGCTGGTTAAGTAAGCGCGGATGTTGTAAATAGATCTATTTGGTACTAATTATCCCTATCGGGTGAGTAGCGCTCACTACCCACGGGGATTCCGATAAACGGATATATACCATGTCGGAGTTTCAATAGGTGATCTTGGTCGGATACCTTTAAGGCGATTAATTCTTATTTGGCATATAATATGCTTCATTTAATTAAGCTTCGGTGTCATGAGCTTAGCGCAACAGTAAATACTTTTTATGTGAAGTTGTATCTATTATAACTGTCACGTGCGTAATGTGAACTTGTGGTCCGCTTTAAAACTAAACTTAGACCTATGAATTCACTCAACTTTATGTTGACTGTTTTAGCATGTTTTTCTCAGATGATTAGTTGTGGATGTCTTTGCTTGCTTTATGGTGTTGCTATGCATTGGACCGATTTTCAAGATCTATTATCTACTGTCTTAACATCGTTGTCAATTTTTTTAAACTTTTATTCGCTTTCGCACATTATCTTTTAACTTATGTAAAACCTCAACTATTTTAATTAATGCAACGATGTTGGATTTTTAAACGTACCCTTAGAGGTCGTTCTTTGTATCTTATGTGATGTATATTATGACGTCACGCCCCCGGACACGTGTTTCCGTCCAGGCCCCGTTTGGGGGTGTGACAAGAGTGATATTGCTACTCACGATCACATTTTTAGGAGGAATCAATGTGTCGCTCCTTTACAAGGGTTACAAATTTGGGGGTTTTAATTGGGTTGACAGCGGAATGTGGGTGAGTGTGTGTTGGATGAATGGGTGATGGTGGTTGTAATGGTGGTGGTAGTTACGATGGCTGGAGATTGTGGTGGTGTTCTTTTCGATCGGCAGGTTTAGGTAAAAAGGATATGATGAAAGATGATGAGGATATGAAGAAGTTGGTGAATTTTTTTGATGAATTTTGTATTTAATTTGGGTTTATTGATGAATCTGCGAGTGGGTGGTAGTTGAGGTAGCTTTGACTGGCGACTCTGTGGTAGGGACTAGCGGCGTTGGGTGGTGGGGATACAGAATGCGTTTGATGTTGAGATAATGATGGTTTTTTGGTGGTGGTGACAGTGGGATAAGGTGGAAGATAGTGGCGGGAAAGAGTGGTGGTGGAGGCTAAAGGCGACTACTGGTATGTCATCGGAAAACGTGTATGTCGCCGCATCTGTCGTCGGAAAATGTGTAGATGGTGGTGGTTGTTTCCTGTTCTTGTTTAGCAATGGTGAAATTTAGTGTAGGTGGTGAAGGGTTTTGTGATAGTGATTTCAAGATCAAAAGATTGTTTGATTTTGATTTTGATTTTAATGTTGATTTTGATTTTGATTTTGGGGTTTTAAATATATTTAGAGTAAACTGCAAAAATGGTCCTTGTGGTTTGGCCAAATTTGCAGATTTGGTCCGTCAAATTTTGAAATTGCAAAAATAATCCGTATTTTGAAGGTTTGGTTCCACTTTTGGTCCTTGGTCGACCTAAAATGACTAAAATACCTTTGTGTTTTTTACTGTTATGAGGGGTTTTTAGTCTTTTACAGGGTCGACCAATGGACCAATAAGTGGAACCCAAAACTCTTCAAAATACGGACTGTTCTTTGCATTTCAAAATCTAGACGGCACCAAATCTGCAATTTGGCCAAACCACAAGGACCATTTTTGCAATTTACTCTATATTTGTAGATCTGATGGTGATTTTGGTTTTGGAAGAGAAGAAGTTAAAATGAATTTGTGTTTGTGAATCTGAGAATAATAAAGAATGAGTTTTTGTTTGTGAATATGTGAATAATAATAATATAATAATAATAATAATAATATAATAATAAGGGTAAAGGGCCATAAATGACTAACTTACTTATCCCAATTTACTGTGTTCCTAGTCAACTCATTAAGATTCCACACAAAACATGTTGTACATTCAAATTTTTAACAAAATGAATAACTTTCGGTTATTTTTATAACGTCGTTATTTTTATTATTAGCATCGTTAGTCCTTTATATTTAACTATATTTATTTTCTAGATCTGACCCGCTCCATAAACGACTCTATATCACATTTTCTCGACTCGGGTTCTAAGAGATTTTATGCGAAAACAACGTTTCGGACAATCTTTTAAGTTTTAAACGAGACCTGAATCTCACACAGAAATGACCATAAATGCCTTTACGGATTCTGCGGAACTTATTATATTTTTAATAAAACTGCTGAAAATTTGACTTTCGGTTTTGACCACTATCATGCGATTTTAAGACTAACAACTCGTGGACTAAGTAAAATGTCATTACGAACAACTTTATGTTTCGCGGAAGGCTATAACGGGACTCGACAGTACTCAAATCGAGTTTTCAAATCTGCAGAGCTTATTACTTTTTTATACAAATATTTTTATACAAGTTTTTTTAACATGATTTTATCACGGTTTTTACACACATTTTTTGTATAGACACGTTTTATAACATTTTTTTTATAACATTATCTTTTATACACAGTTTTATTAACCACATTTTTATCCACGTTTTAAAAAAAATGCATAAAAATGTGTCTGTAAAAAAAGTGACTGTATAAAAATGTATGTATAAAATCGTGGATAAAAGCATGTAGAAAAAGTGTATAAAAATGTGTGTATAAAACGTGTATAAAAATTTTGTGTATTAAAAGTGGTCTATAAAAAATGTGTGTACTAAAGACCGTGGATAAAATCATGTAAGAAAAAACTTGTTTAATAAAAATATATGTGTTATAAAAAAAGGTACTAAGCTTGCAGATTTGAAAAGTTCCGATTGAGTACTGTCGAGTCCGGTATAGCCTTTCCGGCGAAACATGAAGTTGTTCGGAAATGACATTTTACTTTGGCCAAGAGGTTTGGTTAGTCTTAAAATCGATGATAGCGGGTCAAAACCGAAAGTCAAATTCTGCGTTTTATTAAAAATTTAATAAGATCCTAGCAGAATCCCCTGTAAGGGCATTTTGGTCTTGTCTGTTGAGATTCAGGTCTCGGTTTAAAACTAAAAAGTTGTCTTGAAACGTTGTTTCGCATAAAAATCTCTTTCAGAAAACCCGAGTCGTTGAAAATGTGATATTGAGGGGTCGTTTTGGACGGGTCAGATTAGAAAATAATATTTGTATTATAATGGACTAACGATGCAATATAAATTAACGATCGTTAGAAACATATATACCGTAAGTTCACTTCATTATTGTTAAGAATTTGAATGTATACATGTTTGTGTGGTACCTTTATAGTGTTGGCTAGGAAACACTAGTAAATTGGGGTTAAGTATAAAGTTAGTCATTTATGGCCTTTACCGTATTAAATAATAGGGAAGGAAGACAAAGGCGTATATATTATAGAAAATGAGAAAATTAAAACATAATGAAACAAAGGGTATTTTAGTCTTTTTTTTTAGTTCGATAAGGGGACAAAAGTGGAAACCAAAACTTTCTCCACAAAAAAAAACGACGTTTATTTTGCAATTTTCTAAATTTGGTTGACCAAACGTGCAATTTGGCCAAACTACAAGGACCATTTTTGCAATTCTCTCAATCTTTTATATAATAAAGCAAAACCTAAGTGGGGACTTTAGTATTTCTGAAAAGAAATCTATTTCCTTATTAAGAAACATTCTTTTAATTATTTTTATTAATTTTAAGTGTTTTTTTATTATAAAGACTAAAATTTTCCTTATATAACATTAAGGGTAAATTACACCGTTGATCCCCAAACTCCACCCCGTTTGCCCGTTTGGTCCCCATATAACGAAGACTCTCATATTGGGTCCCTATTTGACAATGTAGTTACCCGTTTGGTCTCTGGAGCTCCGTTATGGGTAACGACGGTTATCTCCATCGTTATCCTTGCCATGTCGCCCTTCTGTTGAAGGGCACAATTGTCTTTTCACTATTATTTTGTGTTGCGTCATTGGTCCCTGACCGCTTCATCAACACAGTAACTATCACTGTTCCTTTATTTTGTCGTTTTCCTATTGCGCGGTTGGTCCCTGAGGTAGATTTCTTTTTCTTGGACTCCCGCCATAATTCATTCAGACCGGAATTTTGGCTGATACGACCCAAACATACCTAAAATCTATATCATTTACTGTATATCACTAACACGAGAAATGACATAAACAACAACATGCATAAATCAAAAGACTTGATTGAACATAATTTTTGGCCAATTAGATTTACAAGTAACATCTTCAAAAGATAAGATATACAACCATAAGATATAAAAGTCATTACATTCAACCATCAACAAAACAAAAAGTGACTAACTACTCGTTACCTATGAAAACCTAATCATTTAAATCCATTTTAGCCACATGACGTTCCTTCTCATGGATACCAGCCAGAGATTCAGCAATCGCATCTGTCAAAGCGGCAAGCTTAGCGGTTTCTCTAGCGTGAGTTTGTTTCAAAGACTCCAAAGAATCAACAGCCACCCCACGTTCTCCCAAAGCCTCCATCTCATGAATCAACACACGGAGCCTGGCGTTTTTCCTCCTCAAGTCATTACAGCGATCACGAAGAAATTTTAGCACGCCTTCTTCTTCGAAAATCTCTTGCACAAACCAATTCGGTTGAACCGGTAATCTCCATAAGTTCATCCAAAATCTCGAAATTGGCCATTGATTAAAATTTTAGGTAAACAATTTAGATGTATATGTGAGACAAAATGAGTGTGATTACCCTAGAAATAATTAAATCAAACTAACGATTGTCGTGCATAGAAGTTGAGATGTCACCATTGCAAGTAGAAAATGAAGTGCCGCCATAACAGCGTACTATCATTTATGTTTGGGTACAAAATACTAGATTGCATCATCGGTCTTTATTGTTTACAAAAAAATTGCATGAATACTCCCTATGTATTAAAGTCTTTTACCATTTAAACGAGTGTGATCTCAGTGTTTTCCCAAACAAATTTACTCTTCACTACATTTAGATAACTTTCCAAACACACTCCATTTTAATTCTCACTACCAAAACTGGCTCTTCACTCCTAAAATCCAAACAAACCCTAGATCAAACTTTGTATCAATGGCAGATTCCTAGAAATCTATAGACTTGAACAAGTTTGTAGTAAAGGATGACATAATCGATTATGTTTTACACAAGTATGGGAGTAACTGGCAGGTTCATGATGCTATAGTTGATGACATACTCGATGATTTATTGAAAAGAGAGTGGGAGAAACAGAAGCGTGTGAAATGTAAGTGTACAAGTATGGGAGTGACTTGCAGGTTCATGATGCTATTTCATTGACCCATTTTGCCACTTCTTCTTATTCTGTTAGTTGTGGCTTATGTATTGAGTGTTTGCTTTATGTGTAGATGACAAAAGAAAGGTAACACAAATGAAGATTCAGGACCTTATTGAAAAGAGGATTGAGAAAGCTGGACAACATCTTAACAAGGAAAAACAGATAATGCATATTAACAAGGGAAAAGAGAAAATGGTGATGGAAAGAGGTAAATGTTCTTTTGAGGATATTGCATTGGTATTAGACTGTTGGGGATGCTAATTTACTGTATATAGTAATAGGGAAACAAAGTTTATACCTTAGTAAACTAAGTTTAGAAAACAATTGATTTAAGCTTAAGTTTAATGTACCTTATGAAATAAGCTGAATTGAACCAATGTACCTTAGGAAACTAAGTTTAGGAAACAATTGATTTAATCCAAACACCCCTTTAGGAAACTAAGTTATGAAATAAGCTGAATTGAACCAATGTACATTTGGAAACTAAGTTTAGGAAAACAAGCTGATTTCAGCCAAACACCCCTTTAAGGTTAATGTACCTTAGGAAGTAAACTGAATTGAAGCAATGTGGATTTTGTAACTAAGTTTAACAATCATATCTTATTTACAGAGGTCATAATTATTGAATCAGACACAAGCTATGATTATTCTCAAACTACCTCTGATGAAGTGTCTGATCATAACCCTTTTCAAGCTACCTCTGACGAAAGCTCTAATCATAACCCTTTTCAAGTTACTTATGATGAAAGTTCTGATGATACCTTAAAGTCAAGCTCTAAGGATACTTGTAGCTCTGATTGTACTTGGGAACAAAAACAAGCTTCTAAAGCTAAACCATGGTCTAGATCTACCCAAGTGGAAAAAAGCTTTTTATGGTAAACAAGGGTCAAGCTCTGCAGATGCAAAAAAACCTACTATTCCATTAGAGATTGTACAGTGGTATGATGATTTATGTTCAGATGATCAGAGGACTATTTATAAAGGTAGACGAGGGTCAAGCTTTAGAAATACAGCAATCACAAAACTTAAAAAACCCAAATCAAGGTCAAAACATCTTGCACCCATAACTAGAACAGGGTCAACCTGTACAACTCTTGTAGTTCCAACAAAAAGGCCACCTCTAGTGACGAATTGTGTTTTGGGCTTTGCAGCTGTTACAACTTGGCAACGAATTCTGAATAAGGAATTTGGAATTATAAGTTCGAAAGAAGATGTTGGAGGAAGTTTAAATGTAAGGAGTAAAGGTAAAAGGAAGATGTTATAGGTACTTCAGTCTTGGTTTATGAAGCTTATGTATGTGTTTGTGAAGGCGATGTATGTTCATCTTTTAGCTTAGTGAAAAATATATAACTTTGACATTGTTGTTTTGGTCTTGGTACATTTATCTTAATTGTTTGTGCATTTTGAGTATGGTGCTTCTACTAGAATGATTTTTTAAGTAAAAATGCAGCATAATTTGTGTTCAAATCCTAATCCATTTTGACTTGTGTACACCCATGTTGACTAGTAAAAGTCAAAGTTATAAATATATTACTTGAACAACAAAAGCATAGAATGTTATCTCAACTGAATCAACCTTTGGAAGGACCCGACGGTATTCAATTTAATAGCAATTTTAAACAAACATTACACAAAGACGGCTAATCACACACTTGCAAAAGACGGTATAAACTCATAAAACGTTATGTTCAGCCTAAAATTACTGAAGGAGCTCATCATCATCATAATCATCATCATTATCATCATGGTTATCATCAAGTTGATTAGATCCACAATCATATATCTCATGGAGAGTCTTTGATAGTAGGTTGTATTATACAACCTTTCCAAATAACTTGATCACCAAAAGAGAATCTTGTTCCCTTTCTCCCAAAACAATGCTCCAAACATTAGACCAAATCGACCAACCTTCAGGAAGGGAGTCATAAAGTCACTTGTATGAACATGGTACCTAACCGTCTACACAAAAACACCTATCATCATCTCGTAGATGTAAACTCGCTAGAAGCCAAAATCATATAAAAAACAAGAACAAGCCCACGCACTCAAATCAATTTCCTTCCTGTATGTAACAAGTGTAACATTTGTATGAGTATCTGCAGTGGATCCATATAGCCATAAGACTTGAGGAAAGTCATTCCCCGTTGAGGGATTAGTATGGTTGTTATAATTGGATGGTCAGGATCTTCAATATTTAAGCTGTAATGCATAAGCTTCCTATTCTCGGTTTCTAGCCAATGTAACCCATCATTATAATATATTGCACTATCAAAATGATCGAAACTAAAGTAGTTAAAACGGTCCCTGTAGAGGCTCCATTTGCCTGTCTCTAAAGAATAAATTTGTATATCAATGTCATAAAATGTGTGTCCAACATCCACTGATTTATAGTGCGGTGATTTTGTAGGATCAAAGGCGATTCTCAATCCAGCATAATAAGTATCCATGAGAAGGAACGTCATGTGGCTAAAATGGATTTAAATGATTAGGTTTTCATAGGTAACGAGTAGTTAGTCACTTTTTGTTATGTTGATGGTTGAATGTAATGACTTTTATATCTTATGGCTGTATATTTTATCTTTTGAAGACGTTACTTGTAAATCTAATTGGCCGAAAATTATGTTTAATCAAGTCTTTTGATTTATGCATGTTGTTGTTGTTTATGTCATCTCTCGTGTTAGTGATATATAGTAAATGATATAGATTTTAGGTATGTTTGGGTCGTATCAACCAAAATTCCAGTCTGAATGGATTATGGCGGGAGTGTGGGAGAAAAGAAATCTGCCTCAGGGACCAACCACGCAATAGAAAAACGACAAAATAAAGGAACAATTATAGTTATTGTGCTGACGAAGCAGTCAGGGACCAACGACGCAACATGAAATAATAGTGAAAACACGATTCTGCCCTTCAATAGAAGGGCGACGTGGCAAGGATATTGACGAAGATAACGTCGTTACCCATAACGGAGCTCCAGGGACCAAATGAGTAACTACAATTTCAAATAGGGACCCCGTATGAGAGACCCCGTTATCTGTAGACCAAACGAGCAAACGGGGTAGAGTTTGGGGACGAACAGTGTAATTTACCCTAACATTAATTATTAGAATTTTCATTTTTATTAAAAGATGTTTCAAAAGATAGAGAATACACATGTGCTCAAAAGTTATTATATCATAGTTTGGGGATAGATTGTAATATCTTTTAAAAAAAATGTAAACCAAAGCTTGATACCATTCTCTTATTTCTTTTTCCTTGAAAAAATTCACATCTCCAATAATACCAAACCCTTTTAGATAGATTTTTCACACAAGTCAAATATAAAATTGCTAACAAAGATCATCTTGATAGTACATTGAAAAAATTGATCTAAATGAATGTACTATCATTCTACTTTACATAATTACAGTACATTTAAAAAATCAAAAAGGGTCGATTTATAAACCCAAATTCAAAACCTCTAATATTAGCTTTAATACTCCAAGAATTAGGTATGTATTATTGTTTCAATCACTATTTTAATTTGTTCTTAACCATGTATACAAAACAAGAAAATCAAGGTCCGTAAATAACTATATTCAGTAGACATCTCACAGTTTTCATTACAAAAAACCATATTATATCGAAAGGATTGAACTTGATGTTGTTTGAGGCCTTAATTATTTGGTATTCTCACAAAAGGTATCGATTAGGCGTTAATTATTTTTGTTCTAATTTTTTATATTTTTTGTTCCAATTGTTAATTATTGTTTGATTAAGATGAAAAACTCTATTATATGTTTGTCTTATTGATCGACCTATGCTATGATTTTTTGATTTTGATTGTTGGCTGATGGCATTTAAATATGAATTAGGATTTTTAGACCAAATTAGATGTTAAAATATGTTAATTTTAATGGGTGTCTAATCGGGGTTGCATTCGCAATAGTTTTGGTGTTCATGACATGATTTAGAAACAATAAGACAAACGTTTAAAAGATAAATACTAGAAATACTATGTTGTTTGATGACATCAAATAACGTCTATTTTATAGCATCATTTATCCCATGTAATTAACACATATTGTATAATTATTGCAAAGAATTGTTACTTAATCGTTTATATTTGAGAATTGCAGTAATTAAGGAGTACTTGGTGAAAGTTAGCAAAAGGCGCGCATTCTAGAGCTTAAACGAAGATATTTTGAAGATTTACTATTATGAAGACCAATACGTCGTATCCATAAAGAAGATACGGCATATCCGTGTCTGCACTCACCAAAGACCACAATGGAATGAAGCCCAATACGTCGTATCCAGAGAAGACCAATACGCCATATTGGAGATATAGTATGTGAATATTCTGGAAGATATCAAGCGTTGTTCCTACTCCAAGAAACCCCAATACGCCGTATCCAATACCTTGGATACGCCGTATCAAACCGACTTCCAGACCCTATAAATACAAAACTCAAAAACAAGTTTTGAGTGTGCTAAATCATATTCTCGATACCTAAACCATAAAAGTCGATTTTTAGCCCAAAAAAAGAGCAGAAGAGGTTGAGCAACCCTATCAATTCCATAGGAGACAACGTGTAATTCCGTATACTTTTGTAATCGTTCAGTTTTTGGTATTATTCGTTAACTCGGTTAGTTTACCTTGGCTAAATAAATGATCTTTTATTTATTATGACATTTGAAGGCTAATACCTTCGGGTAGTAGCCATTATTATGAAGATCTAAATGTTTGATATTGTTTATCTCGATTTCTTGATTTATCGTTGAATGCTTGTTTATGTTTATCAATTTGTACTTGTTTACGTGCTTTTGTAGCTTTGATGCGAACTATCTTTCAACTGGATCTTGTTGATAAAGGGAACAAGTAATCTAGAGTCTAGGATAACTCTCCTATAGTGATTTTTATCCATCTAGATTCATAAGATCACAAATATTGTCCTTCTAAATCTGTGTCTAGGATAGCATTCGGCCTTATTCTAGTTTATATTGTATTTGCTTGGGTTTATTGAACGTATTGACTAGCAGGTGAACCAAGATAATTCAATAAATAACGTTCTGATTCCATAGGATAGTTGGACAAGTTAGAGTACTAGTGTATAAATTGCCATTAAGCAGTAAGTGGGTAAAGTCTCTATGAGCTAGGGTTTAACAAGATCAACATTGCTTTAATCTCTTATAGATTGATTATAATCAGCATATATGGGAATGCTTTACGCGGATGCTTTAATTATGAAGAATTAATGTGTTCTAGGTCTTAGGAAAGATGACAACGCCTATGTCTTCTTAAGAATGATATGCCACCCTGAGACAAGAAATCATTACACTAAATAATCAAACCAACATTCTAATCGGATTAATAATGGTTAATACAGTTCCTTTATATTTGGCTCAACCGCTCTTTTATCTTCTGTTAATTTGCTTGCGTGGGTTAAAGTGCCTTGAATTGATTTTAGTCACCAATCAAACCCGTGCCAGTCTCTCAGACTGAAAACCCCTTTTACCTGTTAGAATTATGATTAGAACTGACATAGGTTTAGCATAGGGTTGACATAGATTAGACAACCAATATATTAATAAACTAAAAAGATTTAACCTCACTCTCAGTGATCGACACCCTACTTACCAACGAAGCTACATCTTGACCGGGTATACTGCCTGATTCGGTTCTTTAGTATATAATATATATATAACTAAATATCAAATAAAAGGAGAGTAAGTATTCCGTAAGGTTTTAAAGAAGGAAAATTACTTTTACCCAAAGTAAAATCCATAACCTTCCCGGGTCGTTTCTTGACGAGGCGTGAATTTGAGAATCGTGATTAAGTTCGTGATCGCGTGTTTGAATGATTTAATGATTTTTCGATTCTAATTCTACAAATAACATGCAAAAACAAATAAAAGCAAGCTAAAAACGAAAGCAATTAAAAATCAAACCTAAAAACGTTAACGGGAACGTAAAAAAACGACTTAAAAACCTAAATTATCAAATTTAAACTTTACAAAAGCAAATTTAATTTTCAAACGTCCTAAATGATAAAAGAAAATTTTAAAAAAAGAATTGTATTTTTTTGACTTTTATTTTATTTATTATGAATTAAAAACGAACTTAATCTAGAAAATTAATTAAATATACTAAACTAAATTATGAAAATTTGGAAAAATTATGGAAAATACTTTAAACTATATATAATCTAAGAAAAATAAAAAACTGGAAAAATGGATTAAGGAATAAGCAGTTAATAAGAAAATAAGAACGAATAAGCAAACTGGAAAATGACATTAAGTATTAAATGATGCAAGTTATAATAGAAAAAGTCCCAAGGGCAGATGGCATTGAGTGTGTATGTAGAGGTGTTGGCTATGAAAGGAGAGGTCACAAATTCGACCCCTGTGACCTCTTTTTTTCATGAAACATTTTTTTTGGTTTTCTTTTTAAAAATAAGCAAAAATGACAAACTTTAAAAAAGAAACTTTTTTCCAAACTTAAAAATAAGCTAGTAATAAGCTAAAAGAAAAGTGATAGATTGGCTTTTTAAACTAAGTGACAAAAGGCTAACTGTTTTGCTTTTTAAGAACTAATAAGCACAAAGTAAAGGCAAATAAGCTAAAACAGATAAATGTCTAAACCTATTAAGCACTTAGGACAAGGAATAAGCAATTAACATAAGCTGAAAGGGGCTTAAAGCTTAAAGACATAATGCATATATAAGACAGTTTAAAAAGGCTAACTTGCTACTTTTAAGCTAATTTTTAAAAGCCTTAAGCTATCCTTATGGCTTAATTACCTTAATGCAAATCAAGCTTATACTTTAAGCTTCAAGAATCAGCAAAGAATAAATATTTTGAAACACATATAAGCTATGAAAAAGGCTAAAGAAAAAGCTACTTTAACTACGGATTTAGATTCTAAGTGACATATAAGCTACTTGCAGACCAAAAATAAGCTATCTAAATGATGTTCAAACTACAAAATAAGCTTAAATAGATCAAACTTGGACTACAAACTACTTGTGCATGAAATTTTAGAAGCTAAAACTAACTTTAGCTTATCTAAATTTGCAATTGAAAAATGGCTTTTTAAAGCTTTGAAAACTGAAAATTGCTTTGACAGACTTTGACCAAACTTTTAAAAGACAGAAGTAAACTTAACAAACACTTATACTACTGCATTTCAACTCACAATGAAACATAAACCAAACCTTAAAATAATTGTTTGAACAAAAATCCAATAGAAACAGTTTGAAAGACTTTCAATTCTATAGATTCTAAGGATTTGTATGAAACACCTTAAAACTTGATTTTAACCGTTGAAAACTTTTAAAACTAATTAAAATGACTTAATACAGAGTGCTAAAGTTGGCTTAGTGACCCAAAGTAGTTTTAAAACTAAATTGACCCATTTTGGCTATTAACCCAAACACCCCTTTAAGTATTGATAATCCATTTTAAAACTAATTCAAACTTAAATAAGCCAAGAATTTTAAAGTCATATGATAAACTAACAACCTTAAGGCTCTTTAAGCAAATTGCAACAACTAATAAGCACTTTTTAATAAGAAAAATAGATAAGCAGTTTTAAGTGAAATGAGACAATTTTATATTAAATCATGAACAAATAATAACTAAACAACAAGTAAGCATAAGTAAGCAACAAACAGCAATAACAAGCATAAATAAGCAATAATAAGAAGTAAATAAGCACTAAAATAAGCAAACAGTAAAGTTAGCTATAATAGTAAAAAATGAAACTT
>BQNB010140777.1:0-11642 GCA_026074375.1 Tanacetum coccineum | reverse complement strand
ATGAAAAATGAGGTAATAATAATAATAATAAAAACTGTAGGCTAATAAAAGTTTACTGCATCTTGCCGGCTCACAACCGATGTTGCAGTCTTCTAAATAAGGCACATAGTAATTATCCGAGACTGATACAAGTTTGTTGCATCTTGCCGGCTCACAACCGATGTTGCAGCCTTCTAAAAGGTCGAGGATTTCCTTAGTTTAAAGGATGTGTAATTATATTAAGTGTAATAAATGAGATTTAATAAATATAGGGAAAATCTCTTTTTCTTAAATTTTTATATGCTTTTAAACTAAGACTATTTCGTTTTAAGTGTTGATTTTATGTACTGCTCACTTAGCCGCAAGGTTGGGATGTGCCAAGACGAAAGTCGCTACATGGGATGATCTCGCCTTCAAACTCATTACTTTTGGGTGGAACGTGACGCATAGAAATTTTGCAAAACGTTTGATCTATGGTTGAAATTCGAAATAAACACATTCACCTAAGATATAATAATTGTCGGGAGAGAAAAGTTTAACAAGGTACAAGTATGAGT
The DNA here is from genome assembly GCA_026074375.1 of Tanacetum coccineum. Lineage (NCBI taxonomy): Eukaryota > Viridiplantae > Streptophyta > Magnoliopsida > Asterales > Asteraceae > Tanacetum > Tanacetum coccineum. The sequence continues at coordinate 11,106 of BQNB010140777.1, read as the reverse complement.
AGTGTTAGCATCTTAACTTGTATTTAACAGTGATTTCGTTTTTAAGCTTGGTTTGGGATAAGTCAAAAGTCGGGGACGATGAATTTATCCTTTTGGGTATTTTATGATTGAGATTCTTGGTTTTCTAAGTGTTTACTTATGGCATTGCGTGAGGATACGAAAATAGTTTAGTATGGGGGATTTAGGTATGTGCTTAATGACACATACCATTTATCAATTAAAATGGGCTTAAATGACAAAAAACATACCAAAAATACGTTGTATTTGTGTGTTTTGCTTTATATACTATGCAAGTAACGGATATTCACTAAAAGACAAAAATCAAGTCAAAACGGATAAAACTGAGCACAGGAATGGAAAGAGCATGAAAAAGTCATAATCCAAGTCAAAGTCAACCAAAAAAGTCAACCAAGTCAAAGTCAAAAGTCAAAGACGAAGCCGATATTGAAAAAATGTTAAATGGGCCAACCCGCACCCATCTAATGGGCCAGGTCAGCCCATTAAGCTCATATCATTAGCCTTAAAGTTTTTAAACGTTTATAAAAAAGCCTAAGTCCATTAAAACCAAATTGGCCAAATCCTAAATCCATAAGCCCAAAACCCTTAAACCATTAACCCCATTATCCTAATTACACCACAAGTCCCCAATACCTTACAACGTTAGTCCTCAAGGACTAACATTGTTAGTCCAAAAGGACTAACGATGCAACAACATAACAAATTCCGAGCAAATGACCATCCCAAAACATATTTCCGGCCTATACTATTCATCCATCGTTCTCAACCTCGTCCACTGAACCACCAGACAAAACTATCACCTTCCCACCTTAACCCCACATCATATCACTCCAAAAACACCTTGGCAATCCCACACAATCCCATTCGTCAAAGATAAAAGACAAGAATTCAAGGGTGAGGATCATTTGACTTGGTGACCAAGAATTTTTTATGGCTGAGATGGAAGCTTTGAAGCTCCTCTCACAACAAACACAACAAATACAAGACAAGAAGCTCGAGCTTCATTTGAAGTCTATATATAGGACTAAAAGTCAACGATATCTAGAGTAATTTTTTAGGAGTAGTTTAACTTGTTTTTATTTACTTTACAGCTTATTTTTCATATTGTCATTTAAATTTAAATCCTTGTAATCTCTTTTTAAAGTTAATGAAATTTGAAGTTTTTATGTTAATTTTTAATTGTAATGAAATTTGAAGTTTTTAAGTTTTAAGAATACCGTTATTTCATTTATGTACTTTGTGTTTGTAAATGTTATAAGCTCACATAAGCTCTTTTTAACTCATACTTAAGCTGTTTACTTAAACTATACAATCTTTTCTTCTATAGCTTGAAAGTTTAATCCTTTTTACCCAAAAATCACTCTAAGCTCATTTGGATGACAAAGCCAAACCATGAAATGGCTGGGGTATTTACTAGCTGTGTTTTTAAACAATCTAGACTGTAGATCAGCTTATTATAAGCACTTTTTGCCCTGTTTAGAGCAAGGGCTTTTGTAAGTTTCCATTTTTCAAGATTTGCTTATTAACTTTGGCTTCTTTTACTGTTGATTTATTGCTTATTTTCTCCTTAATTCTACTTATTCATCATGTTTGTTGCTTGTTATGCATGTCTTGAAGTTTGTAGCTTATTTGGTTAAGTTTTCATGAAATCTTGTTTTTTATAGCTTTATACTGCTTTTTATCTTTGTTCTGCTAATTAAAGTGCTCATCTTTGTTGGATTTTTGTTTAATATTGCTTATTATCATTGCTTGCTATCTGTTTTCAAAACATTTTTCTTAAATCATCAAAAATCACCTTTAAAATCTTGATAAAAAAACCCCCTTTTAAAGGGGTGTTTAGTCATGAGGCATAGTGACAAATTGTGTTTAAAACTGTGTTGGGCACTAAGCTAACTTAGCAAGCATTTCCTAAGTCATTTAAATCTGAATTAGTTTATAAAGTTTATAAGGAGTTTTTAAGTTTTGCATATAAGTTGTTTAATTCCGTGGTTTTAAACAGTTTAGTATACCTTATTTGATTAGGACTTTGAAATTAGCTTTTAAATGTTGTTTTGGTGTTGTTTATGTTGTTAAAATGCAGTAGTAACAAGAATTGGTTAAGTACATTTGCCTTGTGGTTTTTATACTTAAGAATCTGTCAAGTATACTTAGAGTTTTAAAGTTTAAAAAGTCCAATTTTCATTCTTAAAATTGGATAAGCTAAAGTAGGTTTTAGCTTCTGAAATTTCTAGCATAAGTAGTTTATAGTATAGATTTTATCTGTTTGAGATTATTTTAAGTTTTAATCATTGTTTTTGTCTAGGCTTAAAACATTAGCCTTCAAAAAGCCAATTTGTCTTTTAAAGAAAACTAAAAAGTGTGCATTATGTGTAATCAGCATTTCCTAAGCATATACATGGCATTATCTGATTTTTCAAAATGAGATTGTTGTTGCTGAATTATTGTAGCTTGTAGGATAAGCTTTTGAGTGTTATAAGTCATTAAGCCATAAGGATCCATTTTCTAGCTTAAAAATAAGCTAGAAAGTACCCTTGTGGGCTGTTTAAGTACTCTTTTTGGCCAAATTGCTTATTAGCTTATTTGAGCTTTTAAGCTGTTAGGATTGTTTAAACTTAGTTTAGATTTGCTTATTAAGTTAATATTAATATGCGTTTATGCTATTTAGCGTTATGTGTTAGAGCAATTCAAGCTGTTTAGCATTTTTCAGTTTACAATTTTAAGTTTAAAAGCTTTGAAGTAAATTTTGTCATTATAGCATTATTTTTTAGCTCATTTTATTTGCTATTTGGTTCTCCTAGTGCTTTTTATTTATAACGTATTAAGCTAGTTTTAAAGCTTATTTTACGTCCTTATTAGCTTATTTCAGCCCTACAAAGCCAAAAACATTAGCCTTTTAGTTTTTTTTAGCGTTTAAAAAGTAATCTGTCTCCCTTTTAGAGCTTATTACTAGCTTATTTTTAGTGTATTATATAAAAATGACATTTTTCCACAAAAAGGTCCTTATTTTAACTTACTAAAAGCTTTTGCAAAAAGAAATTTTCAAAAATATAAAAACTAGGGAAATTAGGAAGTCATGGGTGAGCAAGGCTCGAACCCGTGACCTCCACAACTTCTACCTAGTCTTTACACACACACCACACAACCAACTTCCCTGTGGTAATTTTCGAGTATAACTCTACAACATTTAATATTTAACCACATTTTGGCCTTTTAAGCTATAAGCCCTTTTCGGCTTATTTCAATCTTATTTAAATAAGCTGGGTGACCCAATTTTTTTTCTTAGATTTAGCATTCTTTAAAGTACTTTTCATAATTTTTTCAGAATTTTCATAATCAGTTTAGTATTTTTAATATTCAATTTAGATAAAAACTATTTTTAATTCATAAAAATTAAATAAAAGTCAAAAAAATATAATTCTTTTTTTTTAATTTTCTTTTATCATTTAGGACATTTAAAAATTAAATTTTCATTTGTAGGGTTAAAATTGTAGAATTTAGTTTTTTAAAGAACGAGATTAGGATCCCGTTATCGTTTTTCGTGTTTTAGCTTTAATTGCTTTCGTTTTAGGCTTGCTTTTACTTATTTTTGCATTTTATTCGTAGAAATAGGAAACCAAACCCAATTTGTGATATTCAAGCATTCTTCCACAAACGTTACCTCGATTTTTCAAATTCGCAGCTCGTCGGGACATGACCCAGGAAGGTTTTTTGGGATTTTACTTTGGTCAAAAGTAATTTCCTTTTAAAAAGCCTTACGGAATTCTTATCATTGATATTTTTGAGATAATCCTTTTTATATATTTATATTATATATTTATTATATATATTATATTTATATACTAATAAAAGGAATTATTTTAAGCTAGTCAACTTTATAATTCTTGATATGCCCGAGGATATCAAAGTGCCCTTGATCCTCGGAAGACCATTTTTGTGTACCGCTCGTGCTATGATAGATGTTATTGTTTATTTTTTTTTTTTTTTTTTTTTTTTTTGTTTTTTTTTTTATTTTTTTTTTTTTTTTTTTTTTCTTTTTTTTTTTTTTTTTTTTTTTTTTTTTTTTGTTTTTTTTTTACAAAAGAAAGATTACTTTAGATCGTGGAAGAAAAGATTATTTTCAAAGGGTAAACTTTGCTAGTAGTTAATTAGTGAGGGACCGTACATGTTTAAGTTGAAATAAAAATGAACTTGAATTTAGAAGCCAGGCTTATGGGATGAGACTTTGGTGTTAAATAGATTTTATACCCTTTCCTTGGAAGATTACCTTGAATTAAATTATCTAAATAACCATATGAGCTTAGGAGAAATCAAGGAGATGATTTGATTGCTCACCATTAAAGAAGGTGATGTAATTGAGGAATTTAGAACTAGGGATGAAGATCTTGATGCTAGAATTGATGATTACCCTAGTTATTGTGACTCTGATAAGAAGATCCATATAGGTTGTGCTCACAACTTAAAGTTTTCATGCATGATAGGATTTGAATTTACACATGTCAACTTCTTCCCGTTATTGTACGTCAATGTAATGTCCAAAAAGTTTCATAATTCAATAATGAAAGATAAGATGGTGTATAAAGTGAGGTAATAGTTGTAGATCCCTTAATGAATGTGCCTATTTTTGTTGGAATCTTTTCCGTTGTAACTGACTTTGCAGTTTGGAAGATATGGATGCTAATTGTGATGAAGGAATAGGCGATGTTATTGTTGGCGAACCGTTCTTAAGAGAAGTTGGAATTAAAGCAAAACGGTTCGAAGGGATAATTACCCTTTACAAAAGTGATGATGAAGTAACTTACCAAATGGTGTGATCACATCCGAGATTTAAACACCACATAACGACACATCAAGTTTTTGGCGCCGTTGCCGGAGAATCTCGCATGCATACCAAAAGCTTAAGGGGTCCTACAAAGGAGATTTGAATCTAGGACCGATTACATTCGAAATGCGAAGACGGAAGAATGGCTCACACGCGGGCACATTAGCGTGCATGAGATGGAATAAAGATGAAGCTGAAGAAAAGTCTAACTTAAAGAATTCACTGTAAACAAAAGTGCTTCCCGGGAGACAACCCGAAATGTTATTCTAATCATTATAGAGTATTTGTCTTCCCAGACATCAATACGCGTAACCCTCCATACCAATACGGCGTATTATATTTGCTGTGACGTTATCAATCTTTATTTTTATTGCACTTTAAAAACATTATTGTCAGTTCTGGAATACGACGTATTCACGAAACTGATACGCCGTATCCACCAAAACTGACATGTATTTTATTTAGTTTAGTTTAAATTAACCATAGGTACTATGATTGGAATACACATGTTCTTCCTATATTTTATACAGGACCTCGTGAAAGCAATATCAACGAATATTGGTGGAGAATTTAAATATCTAGAGATCTTGAAGTGTGAGTCTTGAAACTTCAAGAACGGCTGTTCAAAACGAAATTCTTTCTCAGTAAACGTAACTTGGAGATACAACCGAGCAATGTATCAGGGGAGTTTCTCAATCTAAGTTCTTTTTAAATTTCATGTGATGATAATGTTATTAATGTAAACAATGAGGTAATATTGAATAATTCAAGTGGGGGGATGGAATGTAGAATATTTACTTGTCCTAATGTTCACCCCACTACACACTAAAATGCATAACATATGCCTCAAATTTAAAAATATTTCAAGCATACTTTTGTGAATTACATGTTACAAAACCGCAACACAATAATCCCTTGTTAGATATTGTGAGGATTTAGCCTTATCCGTTTCCAAATATTTACCTAAATTCCACAAATATGAGTGTGCCGGTGGTTGTATAACTTTAGAACTTGGCATGGTATATCTATTCGAGACCGCAATGATGAGTATATGGGATTATAGATGGAGTAACTTGTTAAAATTGGTACATTTAGATTACCACCCAAATCGCCCTTTACAATGTTGCTTATTACCTAACTTACACCGGTTTAGTAACCATCCCATTTAAACCTTTTCCATTCTCATCATTAGATTGAAGTATCCACTAAAACAACCCTTAGAGCCAGATCCTTAGGAATAACACAAAATATTTGTTGTCGCGTTTGTCACCCTTACACCTTAACCTACCCTGTTAATTAAGTTTAATTTACAGTTGCTATTTGTCTTAAAGTGTAAAGTTTATTTTCCGAGTCATTTGTCATTTTCTATCTTTGTGCGGTTGGAAATTTGCACATTGCAAAAGGGAATATTAGTAGTCAAAACTCATGTGATTTTACTACCATCACAATTAATGGTGAATCCGAAGAACGAAGAATTATCGAAGAAATTATCCGAAATTATTATGATCGTGAAGATGGTGAAACTACACCGAGATTTGAATTTAGTTAGCAAAAAAATGAAAAAAAAGAGAAAGAGAAAGAAAGTTTAAAGATAATCGTTTCACAAAGAGCATTACCGAAGGAATGTAACACTACCGAAGGAATTACACGAAGGATCGATTATTCGTTGATACGTCTAAAAAATCAACGATGTAAAGTATGGTACAAAGTGAAAGATATCGCCACTTGCCTTGTAGAGTTTGTAAAGTTTTGGGATGATTGTGAAGTTGACCGTTACGAGAACGCCAACTTAGGTTGTTATTTTTGATCAATGATCAAGACGTTGTAAATAGTTGTGTCTTAATCATGGTAATGGTCAGGAAAAAAGTGTCTAGCAACTTGTATCTTAAGTCTTAATCTATTTGTTTCTTGATATTTATTTAACAACAATTTACTTCCCCCTCACCTGATGATTAGCCGTTGGTTTTACGCGAATGAGAACTTATTTGAGCGTGCATGTTTATTTCGTCGTTACAGCCATGTATGCATGTCTTAGCTGCCTCATTGGTTTACGACTTTTGGTGTAAGTTAGAAGGTTCGTACCCTATATCATTCTTCATCCTAACCGTTGGTTAAATTCGAATGAGGATGTGATCAAACACACATATATATTCCGTCGTTACGGCCATGTATGTGTGCTTCAGCTGCCTTGTTGGAGTGGTACTTCTAGTAAAAGATTGTAGAATGATCAACCATAAGCCTTTCCATACAAAAAACCTATATTTACCTTTATAAACTTGTTACTCCTTAGCTTTAGTGGTAGAGATGTGTATCCTTGTCAAGCTTATGATAGAATACTCGTCACGACTGAGCAATTAAGCGAATTAGTTACATGTTATCACATAGATTAGTTGAGTGATTTGAGTGTTTTCATCTTTCTATTTCGTGAGGTGTTTTATTGTGTACTTGTAATAGATCAAATAAGTGGTTTAACAGAAAATATCCTTAGAGATACATTTTTATAAACTTTTAAAAGCTACTTGAGGACAAGTAGGATTTAAGTGGGGGGATATTTGATGACATCAAATAACGTCTATTTTATAGCATCATTTATCCTATGTTATTAACCCATTTTGTATAGTTATTGTAAAGAATTGTTACTTAATCGTTTATATTTGAGAATTACAGTAATTATAGAGTAATTGGTGAAAGTTAGCAAAATGTGCGCATTCTGAAGCTTAAATGAAGATATTTTGAAGATTACTATTCTGAAGATCAATACGCCGTATCCATCAAGGAAGATACGGCGTATCCGTGCCTGCACTCACCAAAGACCACAGAGGATTAAAGCTCAATACCCCGTATCTAGAGAGACTCAATACGCCGTATTCAAGAAATAGTATGTGAATATTCTGGAAGATATCAAGCGTGGTTCCTACTCCGAGAAATTCCCAATACGCCGTATCCAATACTTGGATACGTCGTATCAAACCGACTTCCAGACCTTATAAATAGAAAACTCAAAAATGAGTTTTAAGTGTGCTAAATCATATTCTCGATACCTAAGCCATAAAAGTCGATTTTTAGAGGAGAAAAAGAGCAGAAAAGGTCGAGCAACGTTATCAATTCAATAGGAGACAACGTGTAATTCTGTATACTTTAGTAATCGTTTAGTTTTTGGTATCATTCGTTAACTCGGTCAGTTTACATTGGCTAAATAATTGCTTTTGTATTTATTATGACATTTGAAGGCTAATACCTTTGGGTATTAGCCATTATTATGAAGATATGAATGTTTGGTATTTGTTTATCTCGATTTCTTGATATATCGTTGAATTCCTTTTTATGTTTATCAATTTATACTTGTTTACGCCCTTTTATTTGCGACCTATCATTCAACTAGATCTTGTAATACATACCAAGTAGATCTAGAGTCTGGGATAGCTCTCCATATAGTAATTTATACATCTAGAATAATAGTTACACAAATATTGTCCTCCTAAATCTGTGTCTAGGATACGCTTCGGGCTTAACTAGTTAATTGGATATTGCCAATGATTTATTGATCGTGTTGACTAGCAGGTGACCTAGATAATTCAACAAATAACGTTCTGATTCCATTGGATAGTTGGAAAAGTGGACTACTAGTGTATAAATTGCCATTAAGCGGTAAGTGAGTAAAGTCTCTATGTGCTAGGGTTTAACAAGATCACCATTTCTTTAATCCCTAAGATAGATTATAATCAGCAAATAAGGATGCTTTATGCGGATACTTTAATTGTGACAGAATTAATGTGTCTAGGTCTTAGGATGATGTAACGCCTAAGTCTTAAGAATGATATGCCGCCTCAAGAGAAGAAATCATTTCACTTAATAAACAAACCAACTTTCTAATCAGATTAATAATGATTTATACATTTTTCTTATATTTGGCTTGACCGTTCTTTTATCCTTTGTTAATTAGCTCGCGTGGGTTAAAGTGCCTTGAATTGATTATAGTCACCAACCAAACTGTGCCAGTCTCTCAGGCTGAAAACCCCTTTTCCCGTTAGAATTAGGAACTAGGACTGACATAGGTTTAGAATATGATATAATTAACATAGATTAGATAACCAATATATTAATTGAATTGACAGATTTAACCTCGCTTTAAGTGTTCGACACCCTACTTACCACGAAACTACTACCGATCGGGTACACTGCCCGCTAAAGTGTTGTTTTTGGTTTAGTCGGCAAAATATAAATTTAAAACTTGAATCAATAAAATATACACCACACAACGACACACCAACAACCCAAACAACAGGTAACCAACAACAATCACAACCAACAACCAACGAATAATGCAAATCAAAAACGGTTATCAGACGTGAACACAAACACCAGAAAGAATTGAACAGTAAACAAGAAATCCAAACATAACCTTATTATAGAAGAATGGATCGATCAATGTAGTAATACAAACCCTAAGAACGATTTGAGGAAATGAAACCCTATAAAATGATTATGGAACCATAGGGTATTAAAACTTAAAACAAACAGGCGATCAAGTAAAGATATATGATTAAACACGAGTGACAATCATAATCCAAAACAAGAATGATGCTAGTTTAAGGCTAATGTTATCCAAAATCTTATTGTATGGATGATTTGTAACCTTGCAATCGTCCGATTTAGAAAGTTAATATCCAATATCTTCTTGTATTTTGATTTATCAATTAAAGTAAGCTTAATCACAACCCCATAAGGTTGTTGTTAGCGAAACCCTTATTAATATATATTTTCGTAAAAAGCGAATTAAAAGAGAACATAATCTAACATGTCCATATTTTTTACTACCTCCGCCCCAAAATTATTGTCAACGTGGGAATGAGGGGCTGGAATCATCTTCTAACAGTTTGAAGAATTCAACCATGAATAAGGATGGTGTTGCTAATGTCAATGTGACATCTGGTACTGATGTTGATTCGGTTATGGTTGGTCATGACAATCAGCACGATGTGAATGATGGGCAGAGACCAAGTAACTCTACTCGTAATACAAATAAAGGTACTTCTTATGCTAAATTATTTACCGGTGAATCGAGTAGGAAAAGTGTGAATTTTCGCACTTTAATCACACTGGGGGGGGGGGGGGGGAATGGGATTGATGTGGCTGTGCCGGTGGAGTCTATTAGAGCTATTAGCTAACGGTTTGTTAATACGACATATGGTTTTTTTGAAAAAGCGGGTGGCTTACCCCGTTTTACTAACTATGTTAGGAACACTTGGGATAAATATTGACTGGTTAAATCAATGCTTAACTCTTCTTACGTTTTTGTACATTTTCTTCTGTTTCCGTATGTTTTCTTATGTATTCGTATGTTTTCGTATGTTTCCATACGTCTTATTACGTTTTTGTCCGTTTTAGTCTATTTTCGTCCGTTTTAATGTTTTCGTCCGTTTCACTCGTTTTTGTTTGTTTTTATACGTTTTTGGACGTTATTATACGTTTTCATCTTTACAAAATCGTATAAAAATGTATGAAACGTAAAAAAACGTAAAAAAACCGTAAACAAACGTAAAAAAAACTTATGTACACAAACTTAGAAAAAGGTAAAAAGGTAAGAAAACGTACAACAATGTAAAAAATACTACAAAAAGGTACAAATTGGTATAAAACATACAAAAACCTATAAATACGTAAGAAAACATAAAAAAAGAAAAAAATCATACGTTTTCATTCTCACATGTAACTAGCTAGCTAATATTCAATCTCTACTTCTCCATTTTGATTGTTTCGTAGTTATGTTTCATTTCACGTTATTCATAATAAGTAAAAACACGGGTCATGTGTTGTCTGTTAAGATTATCTAGAGAGGCCGAGTCTTTGACGCATATGTTCTATCATGATATGTTGTCAGCTTTCGTCTATACAAAACAACGTTTACAAGATAACTATTTAAATTGAGTTCGATAGTGAAATTTAACCTTACTTTTTAAGACGATGTACTTGTCTTCTTGCTACATCATTTGTTTTTAGTATGTCTGTTAAACCTGCCAAACTAGAGTGATTCAAATAAATTTCTAGCATTTTATTTATTGTGTTATTTTGTAAAACACAAATTTGAGTTTAATGACGATGTTGATTTAATAATATTTTATACTAACGAGCTACATGAGTTAGGAATTAGGATAACACAGTTATACTAATGATCCAGGAAAGACAAATAACCAAGTTTTGATGTATTTTAATTTTGCTATTTTGAGATCAATCCACTTACGCTGACAATATGAACGTTCTTTCCTGCA
>BQNB010140776.1:4749-17366 GCA_026074375.1 Tanacetum coccineum | reverse complement strand
TATCTGACTGTGTGGCCGTTCAAAAAACAGCATGTGTGACCAAATCCACTTTTTGTACTAGTGATCTCCTTTAAGTGATAGTTATCCAGGTCTTTAATCAACCACTCCGACTGTTGGTAACTAGATAACCCAAGTCTTCATCCAAAACCTTAAGCCCGAGCAAATTATCATTAAAAGTCATGCATCCAACCAACTATGAATGACTAAATCTCGACTTCAAGATAAAATAAGTACACGCCTTCGTAAAAGTCAACTTCAATCTTAAATAAGTGATACCCAATCGACTCCGTAGTTACTTAGCAAAATTATACCACATCTAGCCATTAAAATTTAAGTTCCAATGAATCTTTATAAATATCGATCCCGGACTCTTTACTAAAAAATAATTGTCACTTTGTCGTTTTAAATGCCATTGACCATTGATAACATTTACCATAGCATATCTTTTGACAACAAATTGTGTATCCCTGTTTCTTATCACTCCAACCGGCCTAAGCAAAGAGTATAAGGAAAATCTAAGCCCAGTTACCAAAAAAATACTACTCAGCCCATTAAATCATATCAATGCCACAAGCCCAGCACCATTTTATAGTTAACACCAGCACAACATTTAACAAAAACCAATACCCAATCCAACTTGTATAACTCGGCCTAATAATTCTTTAATATACCCGACCTAGCATCAAATTATAACGTCCCTTATAATTAGGGCATATCAACCCTAATCCCTTTCATAACTTACACAGTCACATTTTCAAACTCACGCACCCTTATCTCTCTATAAAAACATACGCATCCCTCCTCTTCATTTAAGATCTAGATCAAACCCACACACCAAACACTTACAAATCAAACCTTCATACACCATAGATAACTTAAGATAGTAAAAGCTTCAAGATCTTTAAATAGAGGTCTCAGGTAAGGTTGTAGTGCTTTTGTTTATGTGTCTTATTATTCAATCGAAACAAAGAATGATATGAGCATTCTTGTTCATGATCGTTCTTTAATTTCGTATATAAAAGAGATGGTTTAGATCATCTCACAGATTTAAGATCAGTGATGGGTTCATTTATACTTGTAAAATCTTTGAAGATTTTATAGACAAGTTAAATCTGAGATCTTTAATTTGTTATATGTGCTTGATTTCGATTCAATTGAGATGTTGGAGATGAGATAGCTTAGATGGATGTGGTTGTTGAATGTGACGAAGGGAATAGGATTAGTTAATGGATTTTTTGGAATTTTTTGTGAAGGTTGTTGTATTCATTGAAGTTGTTTATGTTGTTATTGGTTAAATCAATCGAGTCTTTCTTGGTCTATTCTTCTTCAACATTTTTGTAGTTTTCATTTGCACCTTGACTCGGTTACCCAACTCAGTGAGTTAACACGGGTCAACTCAGTAATTACCGAGTTAACTCTGTTTGGTTAGGTGTATTTTGCCTAAGAGGTTGTGATTAATTCGCCTACTAAAACTATTAAATTCGCCTCTTGCAAATTGATTAATTCACCTTCAGAGTTTGGTTTAAATTGCCTCATGCAGATTGATTAGTTCACCTATTGCAAATTGATTAATTCGCCTTCAGAGTCTGGTTTAAATCGCCTCTTGTAGATTGTGTAATTCGCCTCCTTGAGTGTTTAATTCGCCCATTGTTTACTTCGCCTCTAAAGGTGCTTAATTCGCCTATACCTTTTGTCTTTTTTGCAAAAAACCCAAACTGTCCTTGCAAGCTAAAGAAAATAGATCTGAGACCCCTTTTCTTGTTTCAAACCATGTACAAGCATAAACAACCTAGAATAAGCTCAAAAATAAAGACAAAATAAGCTCAAAATAAGCAGAAAGAAGGACAAAATAAGTTGTAATAGGACGAAATAAGCTGTAATAGGATGAAATAGGCTGATGAATAAACACCAATGAACACCAACAGACTATGACTTTTTCAGACCAAATAAACCAACAAAATAAGCTGACATAAGCTGAAAATAAGCTATAATCACGAAACCAACACAAGTAACAAAGGTGACAGATTTTTAAACACAGAAAAACATGAAAGATCTGAGACCAACCGGACAAAAGAGATAAAACAGATATAAAAAATCTATGATCCGGTGGTCTTGGAGACTCAAACCACATGATAGCCATTTTTAGTGAGAGAGAGTAGAAAGAGAAAGTAAAGTGTAAAATAGATGGAAATATGAAAAGGATACAAGAGTCTCAACCCCTCTATGAAAGCCATAGAGGGGTATTTATAGCAAACACGTATACTAAGTTTACAAGAATGTCTATTCTAGCCCCTGCGTGTGGTGCTATGATAAACTATGGTAATTCTGTAAATGTAGTCACATAAATGAAATTCTAACAAGTTGTAAGACTCCCTGATCCAAAGATAAAAACTTTGGGTCAAAGTTGCATTGAATGCATCTTTGTTGATATGCTAAGCATTTCAAGGCTTTTAGGTTCTATGTTATTGAACCTAATGATTTAGTTTTAATTAATTCTATAATTGAATCAAGAGATGATATCTTTGATGAGAATAGATTATCATCAGTCCCTAGACTAAGTCTCAGGATTCCAAATGGAACTAAAGACATTGGTGGTTAAGTGGTCACTAAAGAGGTCACTGAAGAGGTTGTTCAGCAACCTGAACCTGAGCTTAGAAAAAGCAAAAGGAATAGGACTCCAAAGAATTTTGGGCTTGAATTTCAATTACACTTAATTAAAGGAACAAGGGATGAGGTCTCTGACCAACACTCATATTGCTTTAATGTTGAGGATGATCCCAAAACATTTGATGAAGCAATAAAGTCCTAGGATGTTGCTTTCTGGAAAGAAGCAATTAATGATGAGATGGATTCCATCATGGGCAACAATACTTGGTTGTTGGTTGATCTACCTCCAGGTTGCAAACCTCTTGGTTTCAAATAGATCTTCAAAAAAAACTGAAGGTAGATGGAACTATTGAAAAGTTCAAGGCAAGGCTGGTCATTCAAGGCTTTAAACAAAAGTTAGGGATATAATACTATGATACTTATGCTCCAGACACGTATCGGTACCATAAGACTACTGATTGCTATGGCATCAATTCACAATCTGATTATTCATCAGATAGATGTGAAGACATCTTTCTTGAATGGTAAACTAGAAGAGGAGGTTTATATGAACCAACCTCAGGGCTTCATCATGTCTGGCAATGAAAACAAGGTGTGTAAACTAATTAAGTCTCTATATGGACTTAAGCATGCACCTAAGCAATGGCATCAAAAGTTTAATGAAATGGTTTTGTCTAATGGTTATTTACTTAACCAAGATGACAAATGTATATATAGAAAATGTGATGAAAATGGTAACAGAGTCATCATTTTCCTATATGTTGATGACATGCTGATCTTTGGTACTGACCAAGTTCAGGTTGACCTAACAAAGGAATTGTTGTCATCAAGGTTCTCTATGAAGGACATGGGGGAGGCTGATGTTATCCTGGGTATAAGGATTAAACATGAAAGTAATGGAATAGCAATTTCTCAATCTCATTATATTGAAAAGGTACTAAAAAAATTCAATTACTTTGATTGCACTCCAGTGAGTACTCCTATGGATACAAGTAAGAAGCTGATGCCCAATAATGGTTAGGCTGTATCTTAACTTGAGTATTCTAGGGTGATTGGTTGCTTGATGTATGTCATGACTTGTACAAGGCCTGACATTGAATTTACTGTGGGTAAACTGAGTAGGTGTACTAGTAATCTTAGTACTCGGCGATGGCAAGTAATGCAAAGGGTATTGTAGTACTTAAAGAAAACCATGCACTATAGATTTACATATACTGGTTATCCTTCAGTGTTGGAAGGTTACACTAATGTAAGCTGGATCAGCAACACTAAAGACAATTCGTCTATAAGTGGCTGGGTATTTCTACTTGGTGGTGGTGCAATTTCTTGGGCTTCCAATAAGCAAACTTGCAATACTGGTTCAACTATAGAATCTGAATTTGTGGCTTTAGCAGCTGCTGGTAAGGAAGCTGAATGGTTAAAAAAACTTGCTCCTTGAGATTCCATTGTCGGTCAAACTTATAGCACCTATTTCTATTCGATGTGGTAGTGTTGCTACATTGGCAAAGGCTTATAGCCAGATGTACAATGGGAAGTCTAGACACTTAGGTGTCAAGCATAGCATAATTCGTAAACTAATCACGAATGTGGTGGTATCTATAGAGTTTTTGAGGTCTTAGCAAAACTTAGTTGATCACTTGACGAAAGGACTGGCTAAAGACTTGGTTATAAAGTCTGCTGAAGGGATGGGTTTAAATTCCAACTAAGTCACCGAATGCTAGGACACCTAACTCCCTGCTGAGGAAGCTTGGTAGCTGAGTTCAATGTGGAAAGCTGAATGTTCAGTAAACTAAGGCACACGTATTTACATATCATCCTAAAGATGTGCTTGGAACCTGCTGAAAAGGAGGATGAAGTCTTTACTTCTCAATGGTTAATTTATTTGAAAAAGTGCTTAGCAGGAGCATGAATAAAGAGTAACCACCAATGTAAATGTTGAGGTTTTTCCGCTTCAGGGAGCATGGACTTTGGCTCTTACAACATGTATGAATTGGATATGGACACATGGCTTGTATAGTGTTAGGAGTTTATAAGTGTTTGAAAATTTGTGTGTATTTTACCTTCAGGTATTCAAATGGGTTGAAGGGTTCAATTCTTAGAACACCCTGATTCTCGAATATTTGAACGTGTAATTTACTAAGATGAAAATTCAATCCTCGGGACATTTTCATTTATGCACTTGTTTTGTTTAATGTTTAATTTTTCATGCAAAGGAATTGTACTAAATTTAGGAGGATTGTTAGAAATTTAGTTCACTTGTGGGTTCAGTTCATATCGGATAATGAGGCTAGAGGTACGGAGTGTATACCTATAGGTCACTAAACACCCTGACTCTGATAGTGGTTAAAAGGGAATTCATGTCACTAATAAAGGTCAGTGATCGCTGATGAAGATCAATGAGTTAGCTCTTCAGCGAGGCTGAGAGTAACTCTAGACTGAATGATATTCATCAGTCTGATAGCTTGGGCTTGGTACTCTTTGAGGAGTAAGCTGAAGGATACTATCAGGGAGTAATCCATCAGAGGAAGTATCCTTAACGGGTTAACTCATCA
Source organism: Tanacetum coccineum (assembly GCA_026074375.1). Lineage (NCBI taxonomy): Eukaryota > Viridiplantae > Streptophyta > Magnoliopsida > Asterales > Asteraceae > Tanacetum > Tanacetum coccineum. Next base: position 12,207 of record BQNB010140776.1, on the reverse strand, counting down.
GTGGGTTGTTTCAGTATTGAACCTTCAGCGGGTATGCTCCTCAGTGGGCTAGCTGATGGTTCAGGACACTGAATGAATAATCTAGCTGGAATGAATTCAATGACTTGTAACAACTTTGGCCGGATTCAATGGTAAGTTACAATCACATTTAATGACCACGATTAATATGGTTATGTAACCACTAATTCCTGAAATCAAGGAGTCTAATTATGGAAGAGATTATATTTCCTATAATCTTTCATAATTACTTTGATTAGGGTTTTGAGTATTCTACTATAAATAGGAGATCACAATTTGCCTGTGAAGTGTGTGGAAAAGAGAACAGAAAACCTAAACACTTAGAAACGAAAAGGTTCTTGATCTGTGCCTAGAACAACAACAAACACTTGGTTTTATTCCAAGGAGGTATTCGTGACACCCAGGCATAGGGTCGAATAATCTTCTTTTGAAAGTGATTACACGACTTCAAGTGATATCCGGTAACCATCTTTGGTAATTAGCTAGGCTATTGATTGTCTTAACCCTGATCTGGGACACGCAACAACCAACAAATATTAAATATTTATTTACATATGCACAAAACTCAATAAATTTATCATACATCTTAGATTTACGATGTAAAAGATAAAACCAAAAAAAATGAGCAAAATGATTTAAAAAGATAGCACAATATTTTATTTCATTTACACTCGGAATTGAGGAAGTCCACAAATTCAAATGTACAATTTCAAACATTGACTTGACACGAGACTCAAAACTAACAAGTGGAAGCTTAATATGTTCGCCTAGCTCGTAAGCATGACACAACTTGAACACGTCGGACATATTGAAATTAATTAAATGATGCGACACTAAATTACTAAACGCGCCTTCACTGTGATGATCGAGGCGTCGGTATTATGTAGACTGACTGAAGGAAATCAAAGCAAACGGAGTGTGTGGTGGAGGTTGATGGCAGACGCGGTAAAGGACTCCAATGCTATCACATCGGAGAAGACGCTCGCGAGTCCGGTAATCTTTCACAGAAAAACTGAATTCGTCAAATTCAATAAACACTTTATTATCTTTGTAGATTGACGAACTTAAATAAAGAATTATGTTAGGTGTTATAAGGATGTTATCAGGCTACAAGGGTATCTCGAGTGTTTTGTTTAATGAGTTTCAATCTAATTTGAATGTCTGAAGACCTATCGTTCTAAGTGCGAGGTATATTAGCCAATGCATTCATATTAGTTTAGCATTGTTATTGGTCCATTATTATTATTTATGGGCTTAGCCCATTATGTTTTGTATTACACTATATATTGATGATCAATGCTAATAACTCATCATGAGAATTACCTAATCTAACATGGCAATCAGAGTCTAACTTTAATATCTTCATCAAAATTCGTCAAACCTTAATAAATCCAAACCCACAATCAGATTGAACCATATTTATCGTCATACTATCTTTTCTCATTTATTTTTTCTCAAATTCGGGAACACCATAACCTTAAGCCGGTGATGACATTTTAATGGTAACAAAACCTCATGCTATTTAAAGTTGGCTCTTAAAGTTGTTACTTGTAGTTTTCAAAGCTGAGACAATATGTCCCCTTAACCTTTCTATTTTACTATATCATTTCTTGTGCTTTATTAGATAGTTATCACTTCTTTTTCTTATCAAACATTAAATGCATTCTTTGAAATTGAAGCCAAGGTACACGAAAGATCTAACGGTGGATATTTATGTTGGTTGCTTATATAAACCTATTGAGTTTTATTCATATACTCGTAGCAAAGTAAGCAATGGCCACAACTAATGGTGCCCAAGTGGTACTAGTTGATGAAGAAGGCCTTTCTAGTGGAAATAAGGTCCAACCTTATTTAGCAGCCACACCTAGGCAAGTCCCATTTTTCCATATTATCACCAAAATGTATTAATTTCTTTACAAAAAGGCAATGTTGTCATTTCACTATATATATGTTGCAGGGTAGAACCATGGGAAGTTGATTACGGAAAGAAGGAGCATTCACATACTTTAAGAGAGAGATTGGGTTTGGAGGATCTTTATTCCATGAATGTCAGTATTAAATCATTACTTTTATGTCAATTGTGTATTTTACAAATGGCTATTCCTGTAAGAAAATAATCAACTTTATTCTAGCTAGCTTGATATGTTTTAAAACCAAGTGTTTATGTCATAAACAATATCAAAGTTACAAGATTAATATTAATTCCAATTAATTATTACCAAAGATTTTGTGCTAGCTAAGACGTTCTAAGTTTCTAACTCATGTATGTCGAATCAAAATGAGTAATTTACATATAACAAGTCGGTAGAATTTCACAATGGATGGTAAGTTTGGACGTAGTGCTCACATGGCAACTTGATACATTTTTTCTAGTTGATTTGCAATAATCTTTACATAATTTATGATGGTTTTTCCTGGTTTAAAAGTTGTCATCTACACTAGAACTTAGTTATCATATTAAAAGATTAGACCTTTTACAAACATGTTGTAAACAGTGGCGGAGCCAGGATATTTGGTCGCGGGGGGCAAAAATGTTTTTTGCCAACGATACGATATTACATGAGAAAACTTCAACAAAACATGTGAGGACCTTCTAATGAACAGCAAAATTATGCCAAACACCAAGCGTTTTTTGCAAGAACCGAAACAAAATTACCTGGAGAAAGGGAATAAAAAACTGCTAATATTATTAGGCAAAGAAAATAGCTCTAAACTAGTTTAAAAGACTTTACATACACGCAAGCAATAATATAAACTTTTACATAAATTATATAGTTTTACTTAAAGTTTGAAAGTTATGATATTTTGGGCTATAATGGGCCTTTTGTAAATGGATTATTACAAAAATAAACGTCTGATTAATTTAAAAAATATATATATACAAAGATAACTTAATTGAGTAACTATTTACATATCTCGAGATATGATATTTCAAATCATTACACGTATCCCTTCCTATTAGTCTATTACCTATCTCCATCATATACCACCTAAAACAACACTTCATAAAATCAAACTTGATCTTTTTTTTTGCTTTTTCTCTAAGCCGTTGAGGGCATTTTGAATTTTCAGTTGAGGGCATTAAGATTAAAGTTTAGAATTTAACACTTAAAAAAGTGGGCAGTTGCCCCCCCTATTGTTAACATGGCTCCGCCCCTGGTTATTCATGCGTTACTATTACTATTTTTTTTTTCTGGAATAAAAACCATGTCATATCATTTTGTCAAAAGCTTTTAAGATTCCCACACGTTTTCAACACGACCATCTTTCATGAAGTACTTGTTCATACAATCCGTGAAATGCATTAAGTTTGAGTTAAGACTTTACAATACTGCATAGAAGGTGTTTGTTAGACGAATCATCTAATAGTTTAACCAAATTGTGTTTTAATTTTGACTTTTATTAACAAACGCGAATGCTCAATCGTGTGACGTAGCCAAAATGATGCACTTTCATTGATACAATTGCAAATCATTGGTTTTTCTTTTTCAATCTGTGAAATTCTCTTGTTAATAAGAGATTGATTCGACTTAGCCACGTAAAAGTATACTACGATACACGGAAAAAAGATCAAAATATGAATAAAGTAGACACAAGCCAAGCTTTTTGGCTGGAGATAATATGTACATTTATCTTCCTATTCGCTTCTATTTGGTTAGCTTACGACCATCGTCAAGCAAAGGCTTTAGGTGTTGTAACGGTCTTTTCGATCATTGGAATCGTTCTCGGGCTTCTTGTGTTCGTCTCAACAAGTTTAACTGGAAAGAAAGGCTATGCTGGTGCAGGAATGAACCCTGCAAATTTATGGGACCACCATGATTCTGAGAGTCATTTAATGGCATGTCTTTGGGTGTTATGGATTGGGCCATGATTGCTGTGCATGGCGTTTTATGTCTACACAAAGATCATTCCATCCAACCATTTCCATGCTATTGGTTACAGACATGATTTCATCAACGTTTTAAGAGCCATGGTTTGACTCATCATTAGTTATGTTCCAAAATAAGTTATAATAAGGTCTGAAATCCTAAGGATTTCCCAGGTTCTCCTGTTGCAATTGTTCAAGTAATCACACATAGAAGGTTGCACACGCTTTGCCATTGTAAAGAAACATTATATATTATTTAAGTTCGTTTTACTTAAATTTTTTAGTTTCTTTATTTTGTTTTTTAGGGAAAAAAAGTGTTTTAGTCAATCCGTCTGTTTTAGCTATAACCATTTATATGTGTTAGCCCATGGTGCTCGGGTCCATTTACTAAACCGTTGAAATTGAGTTCAGGGTGATAATAGCATTAAATTTTAATTTTAAAAAATTGTAAAATCATGCAACTATAATAAGGAATTAAGGACCATTATCATCTCGATATAAACTAGTTTTAATGCACGTGTACGTACGAGGCTTAGACATTATGTTTTTAAATATGTATATAATTTTTATTTTTTTCTATTTTGTAAGTTATGTTATAGAATATTATCGAAATAATATGAAGAGAATAGATTCTTTGAATTTGTTCTATATTATATTCGAACCATTGACCTTCATTTTGGAAGAATAGTATTCTTACTGTTGTGTATGCAGTTGATATTGTATATATTTTATGATTATAGTTGCATGACTGTGTAAGCTATACTTAGGATTCATGGTCATACTTTGTATTAAAACATGTAAAATTTTAGCTTCGCATTCGAATTTAAAAGCATCAAGCTGAGTTATCAAAAACGTCAATATTTATAGAATATAAAAAACTAAAAAACTCAAATAAGTATTATGTTTCGTGCATACAATATGTTTTGGTCAAACACAGATTTACCTATTGTATATCTTCAATACATACACAAATGTAAAAATAGTTGTACCCATTTTTCCGTCACCAACACTTTTTAAAAATATAAAAGTGGTTCAGATTGGTGTATATGATTTATAGGCATATACACATGTCAATGAAATAAAGACTTTTTAAGAAATTTAAATGTTAGAATTAAGTACGTTTTAAACAAAAAGAAAAAAAATATTTTTATACTCACATTTTTATACCCACATTATAATATACACATTTTTATGCACGGTTTTATACACACGTTTTTATACACACGTTTTTATACACGTTTTTATACACATTATTATACACACTTTTATACACATAATTTTATACAAATATTTTTTATTCATGTTTTTATATACACATTTATATACAAATTGTTATACACACATTTTTATACACATATTCATGCATACATTTTTATACATGCTTAAAAACGTGTGTATAAAAACGTGTATAAATTTGTGTGGATAAAAACGTGTGTATAAAATATGTATAAAATATGTGTATAAAAATAGTCGTTAGTATAATGGATAGACGCTGCAAAAAGCCGTTGGCCAAAAGGGCTAATGTGTAACTTTAAACGGAAGCCTAATTAACACCATTACACCCAAGGACGAAACTTGCAAGAAACGACAACCACATGGACACCTAATGTACTTACTTTGAAATCGGGACGAAAGGTGATAGTGCATGTAAACCATAAGGACGAAGTATGAATTTTACTCTAAATTCTTATAGCTATGCACGGATACACGCTAGTTCTAAAAAAAACTAAAAATGGTTGTAATCTTGGACAATGCATGTGTAATACAACATACATGTAAGTGATATGACATTGAAGGTTTATATGTAATTGTGCAAATGTTTTGTTTCCTTATCTATGAACGCAAATGTTCTGATCTGCTATGGGGATGTATCGATCAAAGGAAGATGAGTTAGCTAAACTTTCTTCATCTATTTTTGTTACGAATTTTCCGAATAAGTTTTCTGCTAAGGAGCTATGGACGATATGTAAACAATATGGAACTGTGGTTGATGCTTTTATTCCTGATAGGAGGTCCAAAGCTGGTAAAAGGTTTGGCTTTGTTCGCTTTATTATCTTTGATGTTGATCGTTTGGTTAACAATCTTTGTACTATTTGGGTTGGGCGTTTTAAACTTAATGCTAATATTGCGAGATTTTAAAGACCTCTGTTGAATAAAAATAACTCCCAATCGTCACATAATAAGGGTGATCAAAGTGCTCCTAAGGATTTTTATAAGGAGAGTGGGGAGAATGTGAACTCTAAATCTTATGCACATGTCGTTAATGCTGGACCTCATCAGTTTCATAAGAAGGAGGATTCACCGACGATTGTGCTTGATGAAACGTATGCTAATAAGACGGATTATTCTTTAGCTTTGTTGGGTAAAGTCAAGGACTTCACTTCTTTAAAAAATTTGAACGTTGTGTTAGCTAATGAAGGTTTTGTTAATGTCAAACTCAAATATATGGGAGGTTTTTGGGTGATGATTGTATTCACTTCAAAAGGTGCAAAAGAGACGTTTAGGTCAAAGGTGGGCATTGGTTCATGGTTTGCTCAGTTACTTCAAGCATCCGATTCTTTCTTCGTTGATGAAAGAGTTACGTGGATTGATATTGAGGGTATACCACTTAAAGTATGGTCCAAAAACACCTTCTCTCGTATTACTTCTAAGTGGAGGGAATTGCTAGATTTTGATGAACATGAAGATGGTTACCTTCATAGTAAAAGAGTTTGTATCAAAACGACTTTAGTTGAGAACATTTATGAATCGTTTAAAGTCATTATCCAAGGTAAAACATTTTGGATACGGGCTAAAGAAGTTTCTGGTTGGATGCCTGATTTTGAAGAAGACTGAGTAACGAAGGTTCATTTGATGAAAATAGAGGATTGTGTATTACTCCAAATGTGGAAGGAGAGAGTGATCTTGAAGAGGTGGCCGAAACAATCTTTAAGAAAGAGCAAGCTTCTGTTGAGGTGAAAGAAGGTTGTAATAGTGTACAGAAGGATTTACTTGATAAGAAAAAGAGTGCCTACTGTGACATTCCCAATTCTGATGATACCTTGAAATACCCCCCCGGGCTTTACTCCAGAAACTAATGTGGATGCTCAAAAAAATGCTTCAAAAGTGTTGGATATGGAAGGCGATAACTCTGGTCATAAGGTTCAAGACGTGGAGCAGGAATCAGTAACGAAGAATAACTCACCTCTTAACAGCTATAAGAATGATACGGAAAGATCTACATGCTCAGGTCACTTTAAAAAATGTGACATTCCACGTTCTGGAGGATCAATCCTTCAACTCATGGAGGAATTAATAAAAGTGGGACAAACAATGGGTTACAATATGGAGGGATGCATAACCAACATTGGCGACATCATTAATTCTCAAGGAGCGAATGATGGTAATCGATGAATTTTTTGTCTTTGAACATTCAAGGCCTTGCCCAAAAGGCTAAAAAAGATTGGGTCCGGGAGTTATGTGAAAAACACAAGGTGAATTTTGTGTCCTTACAAGAAACTAAAATGGAGGATATTGAGCTTTTCAATATCAAACTATGTTGGGGTAACTTTGGATTCGAATTTGTTCATAGT
>BQNB010140774.1:0-17366 GCA_026074375.1 Tanacetum coccineum | reverse complement strand
CAATCTTTGTTATTTTGGATTCTTCCAAGGTAACAAACACTTTACTACGTAAAGAATCGATCAAGGTGTGGGATCAACATGCAGACATCATATAAATGTAATTACGTTTCCCTAAGCTCATGACACTGAAGCTCGACATAAATGAATACCATATAAATGGCCTACATTGCCCGTGATGATGTTCTAACCCGCAACATCCTATGTTCGACATGGTATACATTCGTTTGCCCAGTGATAGCTAATCACCAGAATGGGGATGTCAATCACAATAGATCTATTCATAACATTCGCGCTTACAATCCAGTAACTGACAGTTCATGATGATGGGTTCAACTAGGGTTATCGCTACTTAGGCAACACGTAATCATAATATAAAACATAACCACTTGTATCCATTTATAAAACATTGCATGTTTCTTACCCCAAAAACTTATAAAACAAATCATGTAAAATGTGGGGTTATGAACTCACCGTGAGTGAGCGAATAACAAGTATATCACAGATAATGCGTCACGTAAATCGTCAGATGCAACCTATTTAATTTAAGGTCGTACAAGTACTAATCACATTGTGTAACTACACCATATATCATTCTATATAGCTAATCACCATCTAATTGTTTCGGTAAATTTGTGTTTAATAAGTTAAAACGTTTATAATTTCCGTTGTAGTAAAACTGGCGTAACTTTCGTGTTTTAAGCCCGATTTTGACATTTCTTATGCCCACGCTTTCGTATTAGGACGAATTATCATAATTTGACATTTTCATATTTTTGATCCCCTGATGAACAGTACTTTTTACTGTTCACACCAGTTATAAAGTTATTTTTATAGTTTTAGTTATCGTAAAACCCATAAACGTCGTATTTTATTCGTTATAGCTCCGTTTTTAGCGATTATTTCAAGCACGTTCTCGTAATTGAAAGTTATACTTATTTATGAGGTTTAAAAAAATTAATGTTTCTGTCATGAACAGTAACTTCTATAAAAATGGTTTTATAAAAGTATTTTTATACATTTTAAGTATATAAACTCGCGTAATTCATAACTTCTTCGTTTTTAATCGAAAAATTACGAATCTTATCATTTTAGAATTCTAGAAATGTGTATAATCTATTAAAAACATCAAACTTTCTGTTTTGTATAATTTTTATAAAAATTATTTTATAAACCCGTTTAATTAACGTATAACTCGTAATTAGCGTATCTTTTTCATTATTAATCCGTTTTTCGAGTTTCTTATCTTTTTGGAATCGTCGTGAGGTGTATTATCTTTCTAAATGTAAAACCCACTATCTTGGATTCGAATCCAAACAGCCCTTTTTAAAATCCATGTGTATACTTATTTATATAACTTGTTTTATATACTTTTCAACCAAGTAAATTACCACAACTTCTTTACAAGTCTTTATATCATATGTCATACATAATATAATGTCCATTGGTCCATAATTTGTCCAAAAATGTCCAAGAAATCACAAGACCCATTTGTGTACACACTTATTTATCTAGTAACTTTCATAAGTATACTTTATGTACTAGTTTATACATGAATCTTTTTATACATTAATCAAAAGTGTACAAGAGTTATACTTCCATTATAACATCATTTTAGCTTCCATATAACTTGAATAAAAGTCCATGAAAAAGATTAACAAGTCTTTTGCCACACTTTTACTTGAAACTTATTAAGTAACTTTTAGAAACCCTAATTTGTACATATACATTTTTACACTAAATCAACATGGTACAATACTTTTATATCCATTTTAACATGATATCATTAACATCATAACATATGTACAAGTTTACAAAACAATGATCACAAGTAAAAACTCTTTTTACATGTTCGAAAGTCCTAAATGGTGATTCTTGCTGTAAATAACTAACATATGCATAAAAACTCATGAAATGAAAAGATAAAGGCTTTTAGATAACCTTATGATGAATGATGATGATGAAAATTACATGATAAACCCTTGTTTAGACTTTAAACCCAAGCTTGCACACTTGAAAACCCTAGTTTTCTTATAAAACCCTAATCTTGTAAAACTTGCTTCAATACTTGTAAACCTTTAATCAACCCTTGCAAACACCTTAGGTTATCATAGGAATGATTTATGAATCTGTGTATGGTCTTGTAAAATCAAACTATGGATTGTGTATAAAGGGGTGTTGATGTCGTGGGTTTATAAGGCAAAAGAGGAGAGAAAAATTGATTTATTTGCTAAGTGTTGTACTGTATGTTATCTTTCTTTAGGAGTGCAAGACTTATATATATAAAAGCTAGTCAATAACACTATACAAGACAAGATGAGGGTTTTTAAGAAGCCATTGGTCAAAAGTATGGGAAGTATGGGAAGTATGGCTTCATTTAATGTGTAGAGATGTACATAAGACCATGTGGTGAATTTTTGTGATATTTCTTTGTATACATCCACTTATGTCCGGTTTTATATGTATATATGTGATGTTATTTTGTAAATTTTGGGTATTGGGTATAAATGTGGGTATTTGTTAAAGCGTAGAAAAGTTATGGTGATTCCGGGTATGCCTAAACGTATTTTATTGCAAAATGCAATCACTTTACGCAACCAATAAAAATAAAATGAACAAAGTTGATAATTATCCTCAAAATAATTACTTAACACTTGCTTGATGTAAACATTTAATTGTTTAATGCCCGTTTACATTGAATGATCATTTTTAGCTTACGCGATTTAACTTAACGTTTACGATTAACAGCAAACGCGTACAATACTAAAAATACATAGTTGATTTATTGACGACGTCAATAACCCTAAAACAAGGGGTGTTATAGTCTCCCCCCATTAACTGAGCCTTGTCCTCAAGGCTTAAGACGTAGCACTTGTCGACGGTGCGGTCTTTGTGAACAGATGTGGGTATTTCTTCCGGAATTGATCCTCGCGTTCCTACGTAAACTCAGGACCTTGCTTGGAGTTCCATCGAACCTTGACTAATGGAATGCAGCTTTGCTTCAACCGTTTAACTTCACGGTCCATGATCTCAACGGGTTCCTCAACAAACTAAAGCTTGTCATCAAAATAAAGTCTATCCAACAGAACGGCTAACGGTTCGTCGGCATAGCACTTTTTCAAATTGGATACATGAAATGTATTGTGAACCCTGCTTAACTCTTCTGGAAGCTCGAGCTTGTAAGCAACCTCTCCAACCTTTTCTAACACCTTGAAAGGTCTAATATACCTAGGGTTTAACTTCCCCCGTTTTCCAAAACATACGACCCCTTTCCAAGGCGAAACTTTAAGCATAACTTTATCCCCGACTTGGAATTCCATCGGTTTACACTTCAGATCGGCGTAACTCTTTTGTCGACCACGAGCGGCTTGCATCCTTTGCTTGATTTGGATGATTTTCTCAGTCGTCACTTGAATTAGTTCTGGACCGAGGATTTGAGCTTTTCCAACTTCGGTCCAACAAACAGGTGAACGACACTTTTGACCATAAAGTGCTTCAAATGGTGCGGCCTTAATGCTAGCGTGATAACTGTTGTTATATGAAAACTCGACCAACGGCAAATGGTTAACCTAACCTTTTCCAAAGCCGATCACGCAAGCACGTAACATATCCTTAAGAGTTTGGATAGTTCTCTCGCTTTTCCTGTCTGTTTGTGGATGGTACGTAGTACTCATATCCAAACTAGTACCCAAAGCGTTCTAAAGTGACCTCCAGAAATTGGATGCGAACCTCGGGTCGTGATCACAAATGATTGAAACAGGTATTTCATGCCTCGTAACAACCTCCTTTAGGTACATTCTTGCAAGTTTATCCATAGGATCAGTCTCTCTCATCGTTACAACGATAGCAGACTTAGTGAGTCAGTAAACAATCACCCAAATGGTGTCGTAGCCTTGCGACGACTTAGGAAGCTTAGTAACAAAATCCATAGTAATGTTGTCCCATTTCCATTCAGGTATCTTGGGTTGTACTAACAATCCTGATGGTCTTTGATGTTCGGCCTTGACCTTAGCACAGGTCAAACACTTGCTAACATAGGTGGCGATGTCAGCTTTCATATTGGGCCACCAATATAGCTTCTTCATATCTTGGTACATCTTGTCGGAACTTGGATGAATAGAGTATTTTGACTTGTGGGACTCGTGCATAATCACAGTCCTCAAGTCTCCATAACATTGTAACCAACTCCTGCCATTGAAGCATAGAGTTCCATCCGCATGCGGTTCCAACTTTTCCTTTCTAACTTTCTCCGGATCCTATATTATAGTAGAGTACAGTAAGGTGTTTAAACAAAGGTTTACTACTTTAAGACATTAGCGCCTCCATTAATTTGATAGAATAAATGGTTAAATCTATAACAAGGATCCAGTGACAATCCTTGAGGCGACACTAACTATCTAATAAACTAACTAATAAGCTAACTAATAATACACACACTTTCTTTGGTACTCTCATTGGAGAGATCTAACTAGGATGGATATGTAAAAACTAAAGCCTCTTAAACTTTTTGTATAGAGGGTTTTGTACAAGAAAAGACTTGTTATCCATAGAAAAGTAAGACTTAAGTTAGCACATTAAGTCTTGTTGTTTCATCTTTCTTTATTTATGACATAGTGTTGTTTTGTATATATCAAATTGAGATCCAACACATCATCCCTCAATTTGATATTTAAAAAAACTCGATAAAACATCTTCTGAATGAAAACAATTTCAAAGCTTCCTGAAACCAATATGTTGTACATTCTTGAATTCGATTTCTGCATTGATGAAGAAAACTAAGTATTAACGTTTTATGAAGAAGTAGAATCTCCCAAAGACTTGTTCTTATGTTTGTACTAATCCTCGTGACGTCTGAACTTTATATAATAAACTATGAAATTACTAATTAGATTGCGTCTTGGAGATATTCTATCTTCTCTATGAGACAATAATAAAGTGATAGCAAATGTGAGCTTGAGCCACCTAAAGAAAAATTCATAACTTTTGCTAGATTTTGACAAGTCTTTGTTGAACAGTGTTGTATGGCCTCGAAACGCAAAGTTATTTCAAACGTTGTAAGCATTTTAAGATATATTAAGGAAAACGCATAAGTGTGATACTTATTACAACATCGAGAAATAGTCATATTCAATTGTTCTTTGCGTAATCACTTTTCAATAAATCCAACACGAGCCATAAATAATTAAGATATAAATGTAGGTATGTAAAATACAGTTAATCCGAGATCCAAATTCGTTGTTGTCAAGCATTCGGGACAATGCTTATGCAGTATTTGATTAAAATTTGAGTACTAAAAATCTTTCGATGCCTCGAGCAGTATTAACTGCTATACGCTAGCAGTACTATCTTTATTTAGCTTCCAAATGTGGTAATGTCGATCTATAATACATTCCTCAAGCTCGCGTTATCTTATCACTAGTATATACTCAATACTGACTTTGAAACTAGCTAGTAGTATTGAAATAATCGCCAAGCGTAGATAATGCTAATAGGTTGTAATGTAATCCATGTTTATGTTTAAAGTATGATACAACCAAAATCTCCCACATAGCCAAATAGGTTTCAAAATTGTGGCCCATAATCACTGAATTTCAGTGCAAGCCCATAAACCAATGACCCAAATTTGACCTCATTTGTTTGGCTTGCTACAACATAGAAATGAAAATGCCACAAGTGGGACTCTAACAGCCGATTGTATTTAAGCCCGACTATAATTAAAAGCTAGCAATATTATACGTTCATAAGCTCAGAAGTATTAACGACCAAAAGTGGGTAGCAATACTAATATTAAAAGGCAGCAGAGTTTAGCAGATGTTACTATATTACTCCATGTTAGCAACGCTTACTACGTCACAAGACTGTCTCAGATTTGTCACTAATAAGAGTACTCCTTCCTCCCATGTATATTAGCGACACTTTTTTCTGTCACTAAGTTGTTGCTAATGTGGTTTTCCTTCCTCCCATTCTGTTAGTGACACATTATCCTGTCGCTATTTGTTACTAGCTGTTGTGTAGTGATGTAAGTTACATAAAATAATATGTAGCAGTCTACTGAAGATGGGCAGTATTAAGGAGTGATTGATATAATGAGCAGTATTTAACGCAAAATACTTAGATAGTTAGTGTTTAATAAATCTTTATAAATGTACCAAAGACACCTTGCCACGCATATGTTCTTAAACAAGAGAACATCAAATCAAAATTTAGCATCAATACACATCTTGCCTTAGACTGATCCAACAAAAAAGTCATTTTCATCAGTTAGACTTTTAAAACCCACGAACAGGAAGTAACCAAACAAAATTCAAAAAACATGCGTCTTGTCAAGAACACAAAACAATGTGTCTTCAAAACCTTGTCGTGACTTAAACAAGAGAAACCATAAACCTTATATTCTGTTATCTGTATTTAGGGTTTGGTGACAAACCCTATTATCACCGAATTTGTTTGAATATTAAAAACAGAAAATAGAAAACAGAAATTAAAAAAGACCTTGTAACTAGATATCAAGTGCTAGCAAACGTTAGATCCCAATTATGGAAGATTGTTTTGCCCATCAAGATTAGTTTTGAAAACAAGCTATTAATAGCACAACGGAAAGATGTATAAAGAAAGTAATGGTTGTTAAACAAGGTTTTATACATAAACATTCTAGGCCTCCATTAATTTGATTAGAATAAAATGTTTATACCGCAGAGGTAACAAGGAGTCTTGCATCAATCCTTGAGCTTCACTAAATATCTAATAACTAAACTAATAATGCTAATAATAATCAAACACTTGCTTTGGTGTGTCTAGACTCTTATTGGAAAGATCTAACTATGATGGATATGTAAAATAGACGCCTCTAATACTCTTTATATAGAGGGTTTACAAAAAAACCTAGCTTACATAGAAAGCTAACTTAATTTTACAGTGAATGTCTTGTTGTGTATCTTTCATTTATTTATGCATATGGCTAGTTTTGAATCATTCAAATTGAGATTTCCTATACATTTTCCCTAATTGTTGTTAATTGTAGTGGAAGTTCTTTTATCCCTTATCTTTTATTTAGGTCTTATTGTTTTTTTGGGATATTTGTGTGTTACTTATTTGACATGTAGGCTAGATGCCATTGAGTGTTTGCTTATGATTGCATGCGAATGGATTGTAGTTTTAACTATATTTGTTCTTGTTGTGTGTGTGCATGTTTAGATGTGCTAGAACCCTATGTTATTAATTGTATGCAGATCGTGAGCTCGGCTGTGATTGTGTAGAAAGGATTCCATAGATAATAGTCTTTATACTAACTTACCCATATGTGGATGATCCCCTTTAAGTATTTTAATGCGTGTATATCCCATAGGGGCAGTGTATCTCTTCCTACTACCTGCAATGTGTGTGTGCCTAGCAAGTTATCACGTGATGCATTTTGTGTAATTGTACGCTCTCGAAAATATCTTACATAATACATCACAAGTGTGACAAGGTAATAGACTCGTTAGGAGAAAAGTATATCTAAGGATCTTGCTGATTAAGTAAAACCATACTCCTTCTTATACGAATTCATATCATTAGATTAGTTTTATTAATTAGTATGTTGTTTTTAAACCCCTACCTCTTCAAAAACGAGATTTTACTTGCTTTCATTTAAGAGTATAAAAAATACCAAAATAATCTTCTTCAGTCTAGTTCTTTATATCATAGTATGGATAGTTAGTTTGGACGCCTTCACAGTGTATTCCCTATTTAGATACGTAACAACCTATGTGTCTGCCTATATACACTCATATAATGGTTAGGTACTCATGCAGTGGGAGTTATAGAATTTCAAGTGGGTTTATACAACGCTCATCACAAGCCTAAAACCAAAGTAATTTCTTTTGTTTCATCTCGACCATAGAACCTAAGAATGTCAAAGAGTATTGGGAGTGCAAGTGGTTTAGCTATGCATAGAGGATACTAAATCAATTATTAGACTAACGTGTTTTAGGATTTAGTTCCTTTACTAAGATTGAATCATTATGGGAATCTGAATGGTTGTATATGATAAGTTAGACGATAATGGTATTGTGTTTATATGTATGGCTAGAATAGGAGACAAGGTTATTATAATAACAAGAAAGTTTAGATTACGATGAGACAACGCACCGGGTAGTTAGATTAGAGTCTATCCGAAATACTTTTTGACTATTGATGAGTGTAAACTATTTGAAATTGTACCAAATTGGATGTGCATAGTGCTATTCTAATGGGTTCTAAAAAAGAGGTTTTACATTTGCCTCAACCTTCGGGTTTTTTTCGATTTGAAAAAACATATTTTGTTTATAAACTTATAGATAAGGTTTGTACGGTATGTAGCAAGCTCTAGGCTTGGTACGATAGCTAAAAAGCATGTTTTTGCGTAAATCAACAATATTTCATGGGATCTGGTCAATATAATTTTTCAAAAGAAATCAAATTCCACATTTATTCAAGTGTTCATAATATTGTCGCATGGAATTATATTTTGATTATTGTCTCGCATTTTTCAGATCTTTGATTAGCATGTTAAAGCTAAGTTGATCTTAGATAGAGTTCTTAAACAACTTTGATGAAACCTGAAGTAATCTATAAAGATTAGTGCGGTAAATTTTAATGTTTTATTACACCAGAAGAGAAACAATGTAACAGTAACACAATAACTTTCACAAAACTTTATATATATTGGACATGATTTACAGAAGATCAACTATATGTTTTGACTAAATAAACTATAGAGTTTTCTATGCTTTGGTTCTATTTTGATAACTATTGCGTAAGGTTCCTTTTTATACTCTCAAGGAAAACCTAGGGGCTTACAAACGGTTAAGTGGATATGCCTATCTATTCCTTAATATAACTAAGTGATATCACTTAAGCAGTATAACTTATATAACTTAGAGTATAAATATACAAACTAGCAAGTAATTAACAATAAGGGTAGTTACTAATAATTGTCTGACCAATGTGGTACTAAAACTAATAGTATCAGCTAGTTACTAAGTGTAGAAGCTCTAAATCTATAACAATCTTCCCTAAATTTATGATTTACCAACAAATCTAAGTTTCTTTGATGTACTCTGCTTAAGATGTTCAAAAACTTATTTTCTTGGTCTCGTTTGTATATTAGTTGTTATTATCAAAAGCTATATGCCATCTCTCAGGATGTTGTTGATACTCTTAACTTGTTAACTAGCATTAAAGTTGCAAGTCCTTCTGTGAGTGGATAGTCCTTTTCAACCAGCATGAATATATCTTGTCCTTTATCTGTAGATACATGATGAATAGCACATGTATCATTTTAACCATCCAATTGAGAGAAAGGATATGCATATATTTTTGAAGTTTAGAATTTTTTTTTACATCTGGTATCAATATACATCTTTAGTTTAACCCATTTTTATCTGTCTTTATCTTCAGTAAGTCCTAGATGAAGTTGTATCTTTATTGAACTATGTCCATAATTTGATGATCATCCTGTCAAAATTCTTAAGATGAGTTTCAAAGAATCTAATAACCTCTTTGTGATTGGCTACTTGATGACTTTTCTAAAATTGCATAGTGTCTTCAGAGTAAACTTTCCATCCAATTATTGGGTTTTGGTCTTTGAAAGTGTTCAACATTTATTCCTTCATCTGGAACTATGATTACCATTTGATTTAGCTATTCTTGAGACAATTCATCTGTTTTTGGTTTTTCATCTTTTTACTCTTGAAATGACTCTGAAACTTCTTTAGTTCTTTGTCTTTTAGCAGGTTCTGCTTCAACATCTTGACCTGCTCTTTTTAGTCTTTGAACTTCTTTTTTAGATTCATAGCGCATAAGAATGAATTGGATCCAATACTCTTTTCAATATTGGGTCTTCTAAGCATCATGTGCTCATTCCTTTGAAATCTCTATCATCTGTAGCCCCCCCATGATTCTTCACGTTATAAGATCTGTATTCTTTCTTACTTCAGCTACGCAGTTGGGTGGAGTGATATTTTGAAGAGCATGATACCTTATAACAGAAGGATCATTCCAATCAATGACATAAGCAGTATCAATTTCAGTTACAGCTTCTTTCTTTCCAGCTTTATCATATTCTTCTGGCAATTATTTGGCAATTTCAGCATCTTTTGCAATCCTTTTTCTTTCTTCTCACAATCTGTTCTTGTAATTAATGGTCTTCATGATAGCCTTTCTTTCTTGCACTTGCTTCTTGCACTTCTTTTTGGAACAGACTTCGCTTCAATCATGGATGCACTTGCTTTATTTTCTTCTATGTTTGCAATTCTTCTTATATATACCAAACTTTCAGCAGCAGTACTAACCTCAGGAGTTTCCTAGCAAGGTAGATTTATTGGTACACTAGCAGTTTAAGTGCGTACCGTATGTAGTAAGACCTTATTATTCCCTTTTTCACCAATTCCTTGATCTTTATTCACAATGTGCAATAGGTTTCTTCTATTAATTTAGTAGTCTCTTCCTTTGTGAGCAAACCTTGAGTATCATCACTCTAGAGATCTTTTCCTGTATTCTGCATAGTGCGTTGGATTAACGAATTATAGCATCCATGTCTAATTCTCCTCAATCATAACTCCAGTGCCCTATTTGGAAGAATCCTCTATTATAGCTTTCATCTCTGAAAGAAACTATCATTGTTTTCATGCCTAGCTTTGCCTGTGTCTGATTGCTTTCCTTCTTTACTCTTTTGACTTTGATTGGTAAATAGAGAACATAAACCTTTCTTGGTGTTCGGTCAAATGCATTCTTCCCAAGCTTCCAACTTTATTAGTTAATATGCGTAGAGCATATATCCTTAATTCATTAAGGTAATAAACCATCAGATCCTCCTTACAGCGTACAAGTGATTGAACACTTTGGAGAGGTGATTCATGGGGCATTGGAGCAGGCTCCTCTATAGTAGGTGTAGTTTCTGTGATGGGTGGTGGTGAAGTTGAAAGAGGAGCATGACTGGTGATAAGGTGTGGTGATAGGTGGTGAAGATGTGATTCTTGAGGAGAAGGTTGTTAGTGCAGTGATATGGAGTAAACTAAAGGGAATGTCTTTTCGAATAACTCTTGAATCGCTTAAATGTTACTTAAGATGAATTTCTGTGTATGTACAGGAGTGGGATAGGTTTTGTGTGGCGGTTGAGAAGTCTCCTTTTGTCTTATATTAAAACAAATTTGGATAATCTAGGATTAATCTCAAATAAATTAGGGGGTATCAAGAATTCTTTTCACATTGTCAAAATGAATTTGGAAATTAAAGTTCTGTTTGTTGCCAGGGCAGATAATTGCGTAGCTCTATTGTGCTAAACTGCTCCCAAGATGTCTCTTTAGGACTCATGCATTGGAGGATTGTATGATGAAAAACCTCCACTGTGGTGAAAACATTGTACCTTTGAAATGGTAAGCTAATCAGAATAGAAGTTTGCATACCCTATGAGTGCGCAAGTTGCTAAAATTATCATCTGTGTGTGGGTTACGTGGGAAATTCCACCATTGTTCTCCAATCTTTAGTTGTCTTCTTAAGGATGCTTGTCGTGATAGGTTCTTAGGCTTGTCCATTATGCTAGCAGTTAGTTTAATTGTGACATTAACATTTGTGCTAGCGAGTGGCTGTTGTCCAAAATTGTTTGTTAAATGGAAGATGTATTATTGGAAGCTTCTTGTGAGGGCATAGTGAATGTGATCTAGCAGTTAGAAATTAATGATCTATGAAAACTCTGTACTTCCTTTAGTTTCTCAAAGTATACCACATGTTTTTCACTGTTGTGCTTGTGCAAAAACTCTAAAGTAAGCCTCGCCATTTGATGAATTGAAGTTGATTAAGGTTCTGGGATATGTTTGTGTGAGAGCGGGAGTAGGTGATTGGTAGAGTTAATTGCTATTTAGTGGGAGTATTTATTAGTTTTAACAGTAGTCACCGACTGAAAGAAGATTTGTACTTATCTGAAGAAATCTTTTAAGTTTTATAGGAAAGATCAAAACAAAATATTCAATTAGCAAACCCTATAGCCGTTATAAGCATGTGTTGGTGGAATTTATGAACTGCTAGAATTTGGTAGGAAATTTTGTTATGGGTCAACAGTAGCTAACGGTCTTCTAGCTGTACTAAAATTAGCTAGCCAGTACTAACTTTAAGCCATAGCAGTATAAAAGATGGTATAGCTAGTCTATAGCAATACCCTGAGCAGTAGACTATAGTAATGCCCGCATCAATACTAACTTGAAGATGTGGTCCAGTATTAACTTGAAAAGTCCTCCAGAGTTGTTTCCATCCACAGAATATCTTATCTCTATTTTTATTTTTTTGCTCATCTTTATCTCTCAAAATTCTTTGTGGCTCCCAATTTACTCTTTCTGTTTGTTTCACACAAACCTTCTTTATGTTTTTGTGCTCATTAATTTCTGTTATCTCTTTTTGCTCTCCAGTCAATAATTTGTACACATTCGATTTAATGTCCATTTGTTGCCATATGTCCTCCCCATCAAGTGTGTAACCTTTGAGACGGGAGGATTGTTATTAGACTTTAGATGCAGCCTCAAGACCTGGTTTTGAGCATCTAATCCTAATATGGTAATTGGCACCTGGGAACCCTACTGAATATGAGATCCGCCAAGGATTAATTATAAGTGTTTGCATGGATATGATGGGTTTAGTTTATGTTAACCACTGTCTGCTTTAATTCTAAGCTAGAAGCATGTAGTGGCAAGCCCTTTCATTCTGTCACCTAAACTCTTATGGGATGCTTATCACCAACAGGTGTCAGGGGGCCACAGTCTGAGGTACTCTTAGTGTCCTGACTCTTGAGTTTGATTTTCATATGTGTTTGAACTTTTTGTTGATGTAAACAAGTCTTTTCCAATCATATTGAGTGCATAATAGGACTTCATGAGCTCTCTCTCAAAACGTTTCACTTGTAATAACGAAGATCAATTATGCTTATCCTGCAAATGTTAGTCCAAAACCAAGAAAAAACACAATCCAAAGCATTTTCTTGACTAACAGTTTTTACTTTAGCTAGTTTTAAGTACAATAAGCAGCGAGTACTAATTATATTAGCAGTATTATCATTCTTCTTTTAACAGTTTCTATCTCTGTTCTTTAATGATTTATACAAAACATGCCCTTTTCATCACATGCACACTTGAAAATGACTAAGATAAAGACATGTGAGATTTTCATTGACGGATCCTATTTTTTGTTTAATATCAATTGAAGGAGATGTAGTTAAATAGAGAATTAGTTTGCTTTGGGACCCAAGACATTATGAGACTTGAGATGCTGCCTGTTGGTATATAGTCAAATTTGCTTTTAAATTGCAGATCCACTGTTTTTGAAGGTTGATCAACTACATTTCTTTTTGTATCCAAACCCAGCATGTGAGAGGACTTATAACAGTATTATATCGCCTCGTGTTTTGCCAACAGCCATTGTCACTAGCACTTTTTACTTTAGAGTAGTTAAAGAGAAATTTACTGTAGGGTATTACTTTGTTATTCCAAACTTCTGTTAGTAGAGTGTTGTTTGTTGATTAATGGGCTTCATGGAAGTGAATGTGCCTTTTGGATATAATAATTTGGTTTATTTTTGGCAACATTCACAAGAGTTGGGTGCTAGCAGTATTAATATGGTCTATAGAGCAGCTTCTTAAGTGGTGTTGCTGCTTGAAGTATATTGCCTGAGCTTTAGTACTAAGGGGTTACAATGCCAGACTTGTGTATTTAGTTAAAATGATGTTGGTATCAGCAAAAATTTTCCTTAGAATTTAAAGGAAATTTTAATGAGTAGTTCCTCAAAACAGTATTCCAAACTGGTGCTAACTTCCTAATTGACCAGTTCCCTTTTGACAGATTGTTCATTACAGTTTCTGGTTCATCTTTATATCCATGAAATTACTGTATTTAATTAGGAGGTTTAAAATTCTCACACTCTAAAACAAGTTTCTTTTGTAAAACTGAAAACCCAACTCTAATATATGCTTTTCTTTTCTTCCAGCTTGTTTGTATTATCCTAGGGTTTTCTAGACTAAACCTTACTATGTTGTTTAGTTTGACTCAGGTTTAGGCTTAGATTTATGTTGAAATTATCAAATACCCTTTTTTCAGATCATTCCTCATCACAATAGATAAATTCTTTAATTAGTAGGACAGGTTTTTTAATCTCATTTGAGGAATTTTCACAACACTTTTATTGACATTAATCCATAGCTTCAATATAGTGCTGTTGGAAAACTCCTTAAGACAAAACTAGAACATAATCAATAGTTGGGCGTTGCAAAAATCTGTAGGTGGACTGGTGGATAAGCATTTATACCCCGTACTTTTCGCGATTTGATTATCTGAAATTTTACTCTGCCTAGTCAATCTTATCTATGCTCTTGAGGCATTTTCAATGATGTTTATCAATTTTAATTGAGATTGCTCTTGCTTTTTTTCTTAAGTTTGTCTATTGAATATTTAGGCATTGATTTTTCTGAGTCTAAAAATAGGAATTTATTTTTAAAACAGCAATTTGGTTCACAAAGCATAACCTCTTTCTTTAGTGTAGATCTATGTTGTTTTTCTACAGAAGCTAGACCTGTTTAATAGGTGCTAGAATCAAAACTCAGAGTGATTGTAAATTTAGCTCTCTTAAAGCTGTCATATGAGATTTAGAGTTTCATAGGATTTAGGATAAGTGTCCGTACTAGTTTTATGATTATTTTATGAGTCGAAGTATGCTTAAGTGCCAAGTTGGTACGGGATTGTATCAGCCATAAACTCATTCCAAGATAACCTGCTCCATCTAAACTCGGCCACCAGTACTTTGAAGTAGTTGTCTTCCAATTCACAGTTCTTTTTGAGCTTTTCTTGATTCTAGGCCTACTTTCGTTGATTCCTTGGCTGCTTTCTTGATTCTAGGACCTCTGAATTCTCGCTTGCCAAAATGTCATCTTATGGACATTTGAAGCATTTACTTTTGATTGTCATACCAGCAGTATCTACTTCATTGATGAGAAATTTTTTACCAGTTCTCTGATAAGAACTTTCTTGTTTCGCAAATTTGTAAGCCAATTCGCCACTTCAAATGATTTCTTCAAGATGTCATCTTATGGATTTGCTGAGTGTCTTCATAAACAACTTGAGACCATTTGGTTGATTGGCCAGAAATAGCATAGTGTGTGGTATAGATTGAGGTTGGATCAGTATTATTATTAGTGGCTAAACATAGTACTAGATTAGTGTAGCAGTATTAATTGAACCATTAGTAGTGTTATCTTCATTGGAACTAGAACGAGGAGTTGATAAACAAGAATGCCACATTTTTGTGAACTTGAATTTGAATTGAGGTTATACTTCTTTTGCCCTCATTTTCAAACAATCTTAATAGATAGTTGTAAAGATCATCAAAACTTATTGGCCCAGATTGGTTTATTTCTATTCGTGAACACAACATGCATGCCTCATTCAGAAGGGAAGGCTTCTAAGGAATTTAAAGTTTGAATTTTTTAAGAGTTGTTTTCACCTAAGGATGGCCAAACTGTCTAGAGATGACTCAATTTTGAAGTCCTATTTGATAATGGAGGTGCAAGTTATTCTTGGCTTGAGCACTAATGTTCTCATGAATCTGCTTTCAAATAGTGTCTTTTGAGTTTTTATTAGCTTCTTTTTCACAAATCTTGCTTGTATTGGCTTCAAAACAAACGTTTTGGCTCTTGTATTGATGAATGTCAATTATCGTTTCATTGGAGAGGTGCGCATCAGAAAAGGCTCTTAGGCTTTAAATCTTTTTTTCTGTGCCTCTCTTTAGTGGGAATTGTGTTCTGTTTAGTTGATGAAGAGGAACCGCATCTGGTTTGTTGTAGTTTCTAGCTATGCTTGAAGAATTGCCATACTTATTACTTATCGACATAGGCATAATCTTGCACTTGAAAGTAATGTTTAGCTCTTTGTTCACATTCTCATAGTCACCTGTTTAGAAGGGGCAACTTTGCAATGCATGTTTGGGGAGTTTCCAGATCCATTTCTTTAATGAATAAAGAGTTCTAGATAGACTAGTTTGTAACTTCTGAGCAAGTTCATGAGAACACAAGCTCTGATACCACTTGTTGATCCCCTTTTTACAGATCTTAGATTAGCTTGTTAAAGCTTAAGTTGTCTTAGATAGATCTAAAACAACTATGATAGAAACCCTGAGTAATATATAAAGATTATGCGGAAACTAATCTTTATACACCAGAAGAAACAATGTAACAGTAACACAAGAACTTTCACAAAACTTTCAATATATTGAATGATTCACAAAACAACTATATGTTTTGCCTAATAGCTATGACTTTTCTATCTTGGATTCATCATTCTAACTATGCCGTAAGGGTTCCTTTTATACACCAAGGAAACCCTAATGGGCTTACAAAACGCGTTAAGTGATCATGCATATCTATTCCTAATATAACTCATGCATATCACATAAGCAGTACTAACTATATATGACTAACAGTACTAAATATACAACTAGCAGTACTAACTATAACTGGCAGTACTAACAATGTACTGGCAGTACTAACTAACTATCAGCAGTACTAAGTGTAAAAGCTCTAAATCCCAACAATCCTCCCCTAAACTTGTGATTTACCATCAAATCTCAAGTTTCTTCTGATGTATTCTGCTGAGGATGCTTCCAAACACTTTACTTCCTTGGTCTGTTTGCAATATTGTAGATCTTTGTCAAAAGCTCATCTGCCATCTCTGACTGTTGATCCACTCTTAGCTTGTTACTTAGCATCAAAGTTGCAAGTCCCTTTGTCAGTGGATAATCCTTGTCAATCAGCATGAATATATCTTGTCCTCTTGTAGAAGATACATGATGAACTTTCTTGAACTAAGCTCCATAATTTGATCAGATCATCCCTGTCAAAATTCTTAAGCATATCTTCAATAGTTTGGCAATTTCAGCATCTCTTGCAATCCTTTTTCTTTCTCCCTCATCAATCTGTTCTTGTAATCTAATGTCTTCTTCATGACCAAGCCTTTCTTCTTGCATTTGCTTCTTGGACTTCTTTTGAATAGATTCATCTTCAATCATGATTGCCTTGCCTTTATCTTTCTTCTTCTTTGCACTCCTTCTTATATATACCAAACCTTCAGCAGCAGTACTAACCTCAGGAGTTGCACTAGCAGTACTAATTGGTACACTAGCAGTATTAAGTGCAGTATCAGCAGTAGTAACCTCTTGTTCCCCTTTTTCACCACTTCCTTGATCTTCCACAAGCTCAGTAGGTTATTCTACTAATTTAGTAGTGTAACATTTCTTAGTTTCAGGTCATTTTACGACTCCTATTATTCGTCACTATTTATTTTGGTCCGATACACGTTTACTTTTAATTTAACTTTTAA
>BQNB010140772.1:0-17366 GCA_026074375.1 Tanacetum coccineum | reverse complement strand
GAAGGACTATGCCATGCTGAGAGTAGTCACCATGTAACATTTGTCAATAAATCTATTTTTACTTACATCCTGGAAAAAAAAAATTAAAAAAAATAATAATAATTTATGTGCGTATTCGTAAAATGCGTTTACTTTGGGGAAATCGAATTAGTAACCATAGCAACTAAGCAGACCTTTACTCCATCTTACTATAAAGTTGACATCATCTTATACCAAATCCTAAGTCGAAAATCCAAGACCCATCACTAGTCGACCTAGGACAATTCGCTATCAAATTCGCTCGCCATTAGAGAATTTACTAAATCATCCATTTAACATCAACCTAATGCCTATAAGACTTGGTGGTTTCAACGTCATAATTGGTATGGATTGGTTGTCAAAATATCATGCCATGATAGCTTATGCTGAGAAGATCGTTCGTATTCCATAAGGAAATGAAACATTAATTGTTCGTGGTGACGAAAGCGACAACGGACACGGGTCCCGATTAAACATCATCTCGTGTACCAAAACCCAAAGGTACTTGCTAAAAGGATTCCATGTCTTTTTGGCACATATTACCATAAAGATTTTCTTGAAGTATTTCCCAAGGACTTGCCGGGTATTCCATCAGCCCGACAAGTGAAATTTCGAATCAATTTGATACCTGGTGTTGCACCTGTAGCACGGGCGCCTTATCAATTAGCACCATCCGAGATGAAAGAATTGTCGAATCAACTGAAGGAAATTTCTGACAAGGGCTTCATAAGACCCAGTTCCTCACCTTGGAAAGCTCCGGTCTTGTTGTCAAAAAGAAGGACGGATCATTTCGAATGTGCATCGACTATTGAGAATTAAACAAGCCGACGGTAAGGAATCGTTATCCACTCCCAAGGATCGACGATTAATTTGATCAACTACAAGGATCCAGTGTTTGTTCTAAGTTAGACTTGCGATCTGGTTATCATCAGCTTCGAGTACATGAAGAGGATATTCCAAAGACGGCATTCAGAACTCGGTATGGTCATTACGAGTTCCAAGTTACGCCATTTGGTTTGACGAACGCACCAGCGGTATTTATGGATCTCATGAATCGGTGTGGAAATCATATTTAGATAAGATTGTGATTGTCTTTATCGACGATATATTAAGAAAAAGAAAGAACATGAAGAACATCTTAAGGTAATTCTGGAATTACTTAAGAAAGAAGAATCGTATGCTAAATTCTCTAAATGTGAATTTTGGATTCCCAAGGTACAATTTCTCGGCCACGTGATTGACAGTCAAGGCATTCACGTGGATCCCGCCAAGATCGAATCTATAAAAGATTGGGCATCTTCTAAGACTCCAACAAAGATACGTCAATCTTTAGGTCTTGCTGGATACTACCGAAGATTCATTGAAAGATTTTCAAAAATCGCTAAGCCAATGACCAAACTCACTCAGAAGAAAGTCGCCTTTGAATGGGGTGACAAGCAAGAAGCAGCTTTCTAGACATTGAAAAATAAGTTGTGTAGCGCACCTATCTTAGCTCTCCCTCAAGGAGCTGAGAACTTCATTGTTTATTGCGATGCGTCGCATAAAGGATTGGGTGCGGTATTGATGCAAAACGAGAAGGTGATTGCTTACGCATCACTTGCTTATGCATCACGACAACTAAAGATTCATGAGAAAAATTACACCACTCATGATTTGGAGTTAGGCGCAGTAGTATTCGCTCTAAAGATTTGGAGGCATTATCTGTACGGGACAAAATGTACAGTGTTCACTGACCACAAAAGTTTACAACACATCCTCGATCAGAAGGAATTAAACATGAGACAGCGCCGTTGGTTGGAATTGCTTAGTGATTATGATTGCGAAATCCGTTATCACCCAGGAAAAGGACATGAAGCAACTATACTGGTGGCCTAACATGAAAGCTGACATTGCCACCTATGTTAGCAAGTGTTTGACGTGTTTAAGAGTCAAAGCCGAACACCAAAAACCATCTGGCTTACTGGTACAACCAGCGATTCCTCAATGGAAGTGGGAAAATATCACTATGGATTTTGTCACCAAACTCCCAAGAACGCAAAGTGGAAACGACACCATATGGGTAATTGTAGACCGACTCACTAAGTCTGCACACTTTTTACCAATGAGGGAAACTGACCCTATGGACAAACTAGCAAGACTGTACTTGAAAGAAGTGGTCACAAGGCATGGGATACCAGTCTCGATCATTTGCGATCGTGACCCCCGGTTTACGTCAAATTTCTGGAGGTCATTTCAGAAAGCTATGGGTACTCGGTTGGATATGAGTACGGCATACCATCCGGAGACTGATGGACAAAGCGAAAGAACCATTCAAACTCTTGAAGATATGTTACGCGCTTGTGTGATAGACTTTGGGAATGGTTGGGAAGGACACTTACCGCTGATCGAATTCTCGTACAACAATAGTTATCATGCTAGTATTAAAGCTGCCCCATTCGAGGCACTTTATGGCCGAAAGTGTCGATCGCCTGTGTGTTGGGCCGAAGTCGGAGATGCTCGGCTCACCGGTCCAGAACTTGTTCATGAAACAACCGAGAAGATTGTCCAGATTAAGCACAGAATGCAAGCTGCTCGTGATCGCCAAAAGAGTTACGCCGATGTGAGGCGTAAGCCTTTAGAGTTTCAGGTTGGTGATCGAGTTATGTTAAAGGTATCACCTTGGAAAGGGGTCGTACGTTTTGGAAAACGGGGAAAGTTGAACCCGAGGTATATTGGACCTTTCAAGGTGTTAGCCAAAGTGGGAACCGTTGCTTATAGACTCGAACTACCTCAACAGTTAAGCAGGGTTCATAGCACGTTTCATGTATCCAATCTAAAGAAGTGTTTATCTGACGAGCCATTGGCAGTTCCGTTAGATGAAATACACATTGATGATAAACTCCACTTTGTTGAAGAACCAGTGGAAATCTTGGAAGCCAATGGAGTTTCAAGTTGGGGATAGAGTTATGCTCAAAGTTTCACCTTGGAAAGGAGTCGTACGTTTTGGAAAACGGGGAAAGTTAAACCCTAGATATGTTGGACCTTTCAAGGTGTTGGAAAAAGTTGGATCCGTCGCTTACAAGCTTGAGCTTCCTCAAGAGTTGAGTAGGGTTCACAATACATTCCATGTATCCAAACTGAAGAAATTTTCACTCCGACGAACCATTAGCCGTTCCGTTGGAAGGACTACATATTGATGATAAACTTCAATTTGTGGAAGAGCCCGTCGAAATTATGGAACGGGAGATCAAACGATTAAAGCAAAGCCGTATACCACTCATTAAGGTTCGCTGGAACTCGAGGAGAGGTCCTGAGTTCACATGGGAACGTGAAGATTCTTTCAAAAAGAAATACCCACATCTCTTCACAAATCAGGCGCCTTCACCCACTACAACATCTTAAGCTTTGAGGACAAAGCTCTTCTAACGGGTGGAGACTGTAACATCTCGCATTTTCAGGTCATTTACGACTTCATTTATTCTATTTTTACGCTTTTTATTTCTATTGGTTACAAAAAAAAAAAAATGTTTACGTAACGCAATAAAGCTAGGCATTTGCGTGCATGGCAAACCATAACCCACCTACACTCAACTAATATTCATGTAAACCATATATGCACATGCTAACACTTATACATTTCAAATAAATCTCTTAAATCCCACTATCATTTAAATAACTATATCCTTTGACCATAAGAAAAACCTAAAGTAGGTAACTAGTTAAACCACTAAATAAAACCACTCTAGTCCCCTACACAAAGTGTTTCGGCTGAATTAAAAGAAAAGAAGGAGCAAAACGTGGCATGCAATTGAAATGTCACTTCTCTTCTACACTTCTCATACACAAAGTCATACTAGTACATAACCTAGTTAATAAACAATACTAGCCCACTTTCTAACTAGTCAAAACATCAAGTCTTGTCTCCTTTTTTTTTGTCTCTCATTAACAACACGATAACAACCCAAGGAAAGAATATGAATTATGAGGTTTCATTGCAATGACTAGTAACTAAATCCAACGTTTGTAAAATGACAACACAAATTCTTCACCTACAATAATTAAACTAACCTATCATAGTACTTATATCAAATAAACAACACTATTATGTCTCCTCTTTATTTACTCCTAAACACGTAAGGATACAAAGCACCAGGAAAATAAACCTTAACCAAGCAGAAAAGTGTGGTCATACTTCTCTTACAAGCCAACAAGACTGTCCCTAATCTAGCATTGTACTTATTTAGTTACAAACCTATATGGTTCCCCTCTTTTGGATATCCAACCACCGAATGATGTAGAACACATCAAAACCATTGGTTGGTTCTGTAGAAAGGGTATTACTTCATGCCTTTTTGCTATATATATCGGCACCTTACAGTGAACACTTCACTTCTTATTGTTCACAAGTAAAATTCACTCCAACTCCCTCCACTCTCACTCATACCCACGGTTTGCATACAACACCCAAGAATATTTATAAACATTGATTTCTAAGTGAGTACAAGTATACAAGGACTATTGTTAGCATACAAAAGACATCTTGGAAAGCTTGGTTGATTCGTGTAGGGGTGTAAGCAGGTGGTTCGAAGCTGGGGTGTTCTCTTTGGTAAATTTCGGTTCGTTTGGTGTTCGAACTAGGATGAACCACAAGGGTTTAATCTGTTTATAACCATCTCATTCACACGGAAAACACAAAGGTCACCACAAAACCCTAATTTTAGTATTTCATCAATTATGCATCATAATTGATCGTAAATGTACATCATAAATCACCCTAGGAATATTTTCAAGTTTATAAATGTCTAAACATATGAACATGATATGTTACTCATAATATAAAAGACCTAATGTATACACAAGATGTGCATTGTGTAAATTAAAGAACTTGTGATAATATATATAAGTTATCTACACATAAAAACAAGTTATTTAAAAGATTATATAAACAAATCGAAGTTACTGGTACAAACCGAAACTGGGGGAAATTATTGATAATTTTATAAAATAAAAACATATCAATAGCTTTTCCTAAATCCATAAGAAACCTTGAAAAATCCGATAAATAAACGAAGGAGTTGTGGATATTCAAACAAGATTTACATTTATAAAAGTATTTTTATAAAAGAAATCGAAGTTACTGTAGCAAACAGTATAATTTTATAAAATAATACATGTCAATAGCTTTCTAAATCAATAAGAAACTTGAAAATCCAATGGATAATGAATTAGTTATGACTTTTTCAAGTTTATGTAACAAAATAAACAAAAGTAACTTTATAAAAGTAGTTTTATAAAAACTGGGTACTGTTCACGACAGTAGGCTGATGGAAAATAATTTTGTTGGATAGAACTTTTAATTACGAAGACGTGGGCGAAAGAATTACTAAAAATCGAATTAAAACGAATGAGATATGATTTTTATACGATTTCAACAATTAATATTTATAAAAAGTATTTTATAATATACCCATACTGTTCCTGTTCACAACAGTAAACAATGCACCATAATAAATGTAAAGATAGATTAGGTTTTCAATACGAAACCATAACACATAAAGAACGTGTTAAAAATCGGAGGTAAAACGAATGAGATATGACGTTTTTAATATTATAACAATTAATTATATAAAAGTAGTTTTATATAATTTATTAAATCGAATAAATGTTACTGTTCATCAGTAACTAATATTTACAAATACGACATTTTAATATATCATTCAAATACGAGACCACGGATGTAATGAATGTACAAAACGGTATTGAAACGAAAAGGATATAAGGTTTATAAAACCTTATGCCCTAATTTTCTACTTGTGCATTATTTTTGTGAAATCAATTAAACTATATATATAATGATTAAATTATAAATAATCTAAAATGAAAAAAACAATTACTTTTCATAAACGAATAATTGTTAGGCAATTATAACATTTTCACAGTACGGACTTATGAACATTTATTTTACAAATGCAAATCAAGTTGTTTAACTTTATAAATTAAACAAACACTTTTAGGTGGTGATGTAACTATATAGAATTATGTATGGCATTGGTTATTTAAAGTGCATAGTATTCATACGACCTATGTTTAATTAGTGTTTGCAATCGGACTTTCGCTTGTTCGATCCACTCCACTTGATTTATTCACTACTCCTACTAAGGTGAGTTCATAGCCCCAGTTTTTAAACTAAAACAAACAATGATTTACAACTTTTGGGGTGAGAAACATGCTCTGTTTTACAAATTGGACGTAAGTGTACATTTTACCATGATTACGTGTTTGCCTAAGTAGCGATAACCCTCAGAGCCCATTATCATGAACTGTCAATTACTTTGTGTGAGCGCGAATGTTATAAATAGATCTATTTGGGGTTGACATCCCCATCCGGGTGAGTAGCTCTCACGGGTGTCACGGAGTGAACCAACGGATGTATACCATGTCGGATACGGATGTTGCGGGTTAGAACATCATCACGGGCAATGTGGCAATATTTATATTGCATTCATACATGTCGAGCTTCGGTGTCATGAGCTTAGGGAAACGTAATTACATTTTGTGATGTTTGCATCTGTTGCATTATCATACACTTGAAAATCTTACGGTCCTACATTACATTTTACATAAACCTATGAATTCACCAACTTTATGTTGACGTTTTAAGCATGTTTTTCTCAGGTCAATGAGGCACGAGGTGCTAAGGATACATTGGGATAGTCTTTTGGGAGTCATGCATTAAAGATTTGGAGTCATTACATGATGAGATATTGTTATGATCTAAAATCTTTGTTATCAAGTGTTGAACAATTTAAGCCGTTGTGCTTTGTATTAAACAATTTCAATAAATCCAATGTATCGTATTTTAAACGACTCTTTTAGAGGTCGTTCTCATATCTTGTGCTATTGATCTGAAATGTAACACTCCCGGATACTCATATTCCGCTGCGACCCAATTTGGGGGTGTTACAGTGGTCTCGGCGATCCTAGATATATGTGGGGGCCGTCCTGCCTATCAAAGGGCCGCCCCTAGGCAGACGCTCCTTTTTTGTCTTTTAATGGGGAAGGTTAAATCTAGTGTAGAAGCTTCTATTTTGAGAGGAAAACCAGATTTGAATTTTTTTAATTCAATAAAACATTTTTATTTTATAAATAAAAAATATTTTGTATATTTTTATTTTTATAAAAATACTTTTGTAGAAATGTAATGGTTAAGAAAAGATAATTTCTTGATCACTTATCATGTTTAATGATTTGTTTATTCACACCTTAAGTGATTTATGTCGAAATGGAAGTTTACGATTAATAAAGCGTAAACGTTTTATTTTTATCGTAGTTGTTTTTACATTTTGTCATCTTCAAAACCAAAAAATATAAATAAGGGCATTATTTATATTAACATATTTTATATTCTCAATGACTATGATGATGTTGCTAAGCTCAAGGCGAAATGAGATATTTAAGTGTTTGTTGGATATTCAAAAGAATCTGTTGCATTCAGAGTTTACAATTAGCGTAGTAAGAATATAAACAAGAGTGTGAATGTAAACTTTAATGAGATTTCTGATATGGATTCTAAACAATTTAGTTTAAAACCCGGCTATCTAAGTTAAACAAAACGACCAAATCTTCAAATCCAAAGGTTTTACAAGTTTCAAAAACTTCAAAGAAAGATTTGAAAGATTAATTCATAATTTTTACGATGAGTATTTTGTAAATTCAAAGATAACAAAATCTCCAACAACGATTGTCGAAACTTCCAATGAATAAATTTCTCTGTCAGTAGAAGAAGTTTTTCATGAGATTTCAGAATCATTCCCATAGGAATCTTCTTCATCTTACAGCAGAAAACAAAGAGGGTTTAACAGGTTTTTCTTTAGAAACCAAAGCAGGATCGACCGTTGAGGTAACGGTAGTAACAGTCGTCATTACAGGGGCGGAGAACCTAACAAGAGAATCAACTTCAGCCTTTGCAGTAGTAAGTCCAGAATGGTGAGAGGAGTCTGACAAAATAATAAACCTTTGTGAAGCACCAATAGTACGGAGGTTAGGTTCAGCTACGGTGTCAGTATGATCTCCATCCTCACGCTCCGGGGTAGAACATACGGAATCTGTTACAAAAGGTAAAGTAGGTATGGCCGCAACCCTGACTTCCGCATTCAACACCGCTCCAGCAAGCAACCTCTTGATTGCAGACCAAGACTTACCACCTACGGAGGCCCCACTCGGGGTTTCATGATCCTCCCTCGGCTTTTTGGGAGGATGGGAAGCCCCACCTGCATCCATAACCACGGACTTCCTTTTCCCTTGGCGCCACAGCTGCACAGGAGCTACAACCTCAACAACAGTACTCGCAGCCTCAACAACTGGCTAGATGTTAGCATCTTGCTCCCCTACTACGGAATCCCCTTGCTCTGTTTGGTTTCCACTACTACCCACATCAAAAAGTCTCTCAACGCTTGCTTCCAGCTCGCTTTCAGCACGACCAGGAGCAACTGGAAGCAGCGGAACACTGCGACCAACAGTAGTATCTAGCATCCGTGGCTCATATTCATTTCGTTCTTGCTCAACAACTCTTACTTTGGTAGGATCCGGGGTATGGATGAAAGCAAAGATATCCATTTCTGCACAAAACAAACACACAGTTAGAAACAAAACAACAAGTGGTAAAACACATAACACACATATAACATAAGGCACCCACCCTCTTTGTTCTTGTGTAAAAACTGGGGATAAGTTTCCTCATCCAAAGTGTAATGGCGGCTCAATCCAACCAAGCACATGAATGCTTCCGGAAACTTCCAGAACGGAGAGGGACGGGCAACAAGAGTGGCGTAGTCTTGTGCGTTAAAATTGGCCGCTACTGGATCAGGATCCCTAGTCACATGCTTGGCAGTATGCCACGAAAAAGAAGTCGGGCAAGCAAAGTCATCCACCCAGAAGAAGTGATTGCTCCAATTTTTAAGGGAGTCAAGGGGTTTCGTATAACATACGGGAGCATTATCGGAACGCTTACTAAATGACATCAATCCACTCTTTTTAGAATTTACATAAAAGCATCAAAATAGCCCAACAGTTGGTATGATCCCATAAACACGACACAGGATTTCAAAATGGGAAACCTTGGCCACCCCAATTACAGAAAGTTAGGATATATTGATACGAAAATGCCTAAGCACGTCAATAAGGAAGGTGGACAAAGACAATCTAAAATTGGCATAGTCAAAAAACCTAGTATACAATCTAACAATCTAATTTTTCCAGTAGGTCTCTAATGCATAATATCATTTTGGTTAGGCAAAACGGGATGCACCTCTTTCGGGATATGAAACTTATCACAAAAAGCGTCAAGTGCTTTTTGGGTAAGAACACACCTAACATCTGTAATGGCACTCATGATGAAAGAAAGAAGTTTAAAAACTTAACCTGGAAACTTGAAATTCTTTAAAGAACGGTAAAGCACAGATAAAAAGGTTAAAAAGCTCGAAAAATCTTAACAATGGTGAAAGAGAGGAAGAAGTGGAAAAGATACAATGAAAAATAAATCGAGTATTTATACCTTCGGTGTAGTAAATTCAAAGTATTCCCGGATGTTTACACGTGGCCATGACCTCCGAGTCAACGGCTAGGATTAGAAGTAAGAATAGTGACAGTTGAGCAAGTGGACCGA
The DNA here is from genome assembly GCA_026074375.1 of Tanacetum coccineum. Classification (NCBI taxonomy): domain Eukaryota; kingdom Viridiplantae; phylum Streptophyta; class Magnoliopsida; order Asterales; family Asteraceae; genus Tanacetum; species Tanacetum coccineum. Next base: position 7,705 of record BQNB010140772.1, on the reverse strand, counting down.
GCAGTCAAATCAGTCATAATGTGAAAGGCCACGAAACAGCCACGTCACCAACATACCACCTAACAAGGGTAAAGAAACGTTGCGGAGAAACAAGTAGTCACGGAAGAAGCAAGGATAAGAAGAATACCGGAACCTGAGTCTAGTAATATCTACCGCACGCTACAAAGTCGCATGCAATAGACACACTAGACTGGGGGGACTTGATGACATATAACACGTATAGCAGGCCTTTGGGCCTGGACTACATAAGCCGTACATGGGCCCAGGTCCAATAGGATAATCAAAAAGCGCAATGGACCAAAACTAAGCCCAAACCAAACTAGCTACGGTCCGAAAGCAGCAAGACGGACGAGGGGTTTCCAGAGGACACTTTCGCAGGTCAGCTGTCACACCCCGACAAAGGCGGAAACTCTAGAATGCAACATAATGATCAATCATAACACAAAATACAAAATAGAGAAAACTACATTGCATAAACTCCAAGTGCTATGAAGACCATCAACCTCGAACAACCTCGAGTGATGTCCCAAATCGCAACTAAAATCCACAATCTCTTACAATTATTCAACTGCCCATACAGGGGACCAAAATCCAAACTTAATCTAAAACATCCAAATACTAGAATCAAACAACAAGCAAGCAAGACTTCAAACGAAATTCCACACGGAATACTTCTAAGTCTGTTATCACAATCACCAAACTACTCTTCTTTCACTTCACCTGAAAATGATACTCGAAAACGTCAACAATAATGTTGGTGAGCTCGTAGGTTTGACCTTAAACCCAAAAGTTGTGCCAATATTTCAAAAGTGGACAATAGTGCTATATGACAGTGAATATATGCTAACAATCCAAGACATAGCATCCCCGCTAGTCAATTACAATATGTCACTTACGCACCAAAAGGGCCTACCAGCTGGAGCACTAATATTAGGGCAGGACCTCATACAAACTTGGGTAGGCGTACCCATCTGCTCCCATAATCACACAAATACTGGGTAGGCGTACCCGTCCGATCCCAAAATATCACAACATGGGGAGGGCGTAACCCATCGCTCCCATAATTTTTTTTTTCCCATTTGTATCATATAATATTCACCTAGTAGTCATAAGCTCATATCTTGTCAAACAAAACCTCATTTTCGCACGATCAATTCAAAACTCATTTTATTAAAACACATTTGAAGGATCATTTTTCCCCACGGAATAAACCAGTAAAAAGTGGGGTTACAAGAACTCCACCTCAGCAAGTCTTTAGCAACCAAAATATCAATCACACAAGAAATGCAACGACGCTCTACACAACGACCTAGTCCAGTTAATGTCCCAATTTAATCATCCAATTCCAAACAAAATTCTCTCACGTTTGATGCATAGAGTTTAAACGCTGTTGTACAATTACCAAAACAAATTTGTGGTGTGATGGTGACAACTATATTTCACAATTCATATGAAACATCTGCGCACGTCTCCACGATAACACTTACTTTTTACTATTTAAAGAAAATAGTTAAGTAATATTAAATAAATATTTATAATTAATAAGTATAATATATTCGACAAGTTCCACTCGGTAACCTTAGTCACCTCAAAATAATCATTATACGGTTAAAATGAAACGTTTACTCATAAGAAACACATTAGAGACGTTTCGAGAAAAATTGATTTGTCGTTCTTTTAGTGAATTTATTAAATTAATTAAATTAATTAAATAAATTTTATTTTTATAATCAAAAATCATGTTTTTAGGAAAATTCTAAGTATAAACTTTTTTCGAAAATATCGACATGGACCGTTACGTTTATACAACGTTTTCCAGGTTTAAACCTCATTTTTAACAATTTTAACAGATTCGAATTTTTCGACAAAAATTCCAAACTCTCAATCAGTGAAACGGGTTGTCGGGTATTGGTGTGGATCCGTAAGATTTTTGAAAAATAAACCAAAAGTGTTATACCCGATAAATCACGTGGACAAAAATGTAGTTTACTCAAATTTAAATCTTTATGGGTGGAAGTTTTGTTTGTTTTAACTTTAAGATGTATTTGATACGTACCCGATTAATTTCTTTCCTTGCAAGTTAAGATTTGTTGTTACCAATAATTTATGGGTTTTTGGCTTTAAATAGCCACGTACTTTTCCAAATATACCCATATGGTACGTGTACTAAATTTATTATCCATATGGTACATGAACTTTACATTTCGTGTCAATATGGTACATTTATTACCGGCTACTTGTAAAACCGGTTACTTTTTTAGGAATTTTTTTTTTAACTTTTTAAATATATTTTTTTCATTATTTCGAAAAAAGTAATTTTTTTTACAAAATTAAAAAAAATCGCACTTTTTTAGAACTTAATTTTGTAAACAAATTTACATTTTTTTGTACTTTTTAAATTTAAAAAATATTTTTTTTTACATTATTATTCGTAAAAAATTTAATTTTTTTTACAACTTTTTTTAAACAAAATTGTACTTTTTAAAATCTGAATTTAAATTTTTTTTTAAATAATCGAATTTTTTTTCTTACGGAATTATTTTTAAAGTTAAGAAAATTTTAAAAAATTAAAACATTTTTACCGTTTTCTTCGAAAAAATAAAAACATTTTTTTAAAATTTTAAAAGTTAAAACAATTTTTTAAAGTTAAGAAAAATCTAAAATATAAAAAAAACTAAACGTTTTCCTTTGAAAAAATTCAAATTTTTTTTAACGATTTTATACAATTTTACGTTTTAAAAAGTACGAAATATTTTTTAAAAGTTTTGCAAAAAAATTCTAAATTTAGTACACGTACCATATGAGTACATTTGAGAAGATGATGAATAGTGTTAGGATGCCACGTAAGCGTTTAGCCTGTTAAACAGGTGGAAAATTCAGTTTACGTACCATATTGACACGAAATGCAAAGTTCGTGTATGATATGGGCAATAAATTTAGTACACGTACCATATGGGTACATTTGAGAAAGTACGTGGCTATTTAAAGCCAAAAAACCCTATGTAGAAAGTAATCTTGGACCACAAAACGCCTCTCTAGTAAGCGCGGCTTAAATGGACTTATGTTAAGCTTGAAAATAAGCCAATAAGCCTACGTATTTCCCATTTGGTTACTACCTAAGCCTCAAAATAATCAAACATAGTCATATTCACAAAAAATATCAACAACATTCCGCCATATCACAAAAATAATACTTCAAAATCACTTTCCTAGTGATTTTTGGAAACTTTTACCATAGCATATAAGCCCAATAAGCCAAGAAATAGCTTAAAAATAGCCGAATTAAGCCATACAAATACTTATCAAAATAGCAATCGTTAGCAACATATGATATTCAACCATCCAGACCACAACCATCAAAATTTACAAAAAAACCCTATTTTCTTTCTTTTATTACACGAACCATTAAAAAGCACAGGAACTCTTTCAGAGAGGGTTAATAAATATGTTTTGGGAATAGTTAGGATTAATCACTACAACTTGGATGGCTTATCACCTTGATGATAAGGAATGACCGAGAATCGCAGGAAGTATAGGATAGACTGCAGGGTACCCTTCAGGTCTATCGACCCTAGAAACCACTAATGGAACCATCGCTCAACATTGCACGGAAAGATGTAATCATAATAATGATAATGTAGTAACTAGGCTAGCATGTTTTCTCTTCTTGATATCTCATATATTTACCTTCTCGCATTTACTTTCTAGTTATTTTCAAATTACTTTCCAAATGAATCAAAAACCATTTTCTAAACGTGACAATTTCAAATTAAAACTAATTAACACTTAGCTCTTAGGACGACCTCGGATTTACCAGTCTATACTACCCACGATCGGGTTCTCTGCCCGTTAGTGCGTCGTTAGGTAGATCGAGTTTTATAAATTTAAAACTTGATAAACATATATTTTAAAAGAAAATACGCATCAATACTCGTAAAACTCAACCGTAAATTCTTCCCCAAAGTTACTTAGCATTTTTATTCATCTTAAAAATACTTTTCTAATAACTTAGAGTATTTACATGACATATTTACACTTTAAACCCTTCAAAACTCATTTGGACATTAACGGACGTGTCAGGACTCGTTTTTCGGCATTTCTCAGAATTCACGAGTCAAACCACCCGGAATACAAATAACATAATAATAACCTTCTAAAAAGGAATATTATTCACAAATAACCATAAATTACCACAATTCTCAACAAACTCACCATCGTCAACATGGTATAAAATCTGAATAAACTGATGAAAGTCAAATAGTCCAAGGACTATAAACGAAATATTCAGAACACAAAAAGGGCAAGGGTTACATTCTACCCCTTTAAAAGAATTTCGACCCTGAAATTCAGCTACTAACATCACCAAACAAATGCGGGTACTTCAATTTCATCTGATCCTCACGTTTCTACGTGAATTCAGGGCCACGTTTCGAATTCCACCGAACCTTAACGATGGCAATCCTACTACGCTTCAGCTTCTTAATCTCTCTGTCCAAAATTTCCATAGGCTCTTCCACAAAATTCAACTTATCATCAACTCGAATCTCATCCAAGGGTACTTGTAGTGTTGGATTAGCTAAACATTTCTTAAGGTTCGATACGTGGAATGTGTCATGAACACCATTCAACTCCTCGGGCAAATCTAACCGGTAGGCCACGAGGCCTACTTTCTCAACAATCTCAAAAGGTCCAACAAATCTAGGTGCTAATTTCCCTTTCTTCCCAAAGCATACCACACCTTTCCAAGGCGACAGTTTGAGCAAGACATAGTCACCTACACTAAACTCTAGAGTCTTCCTCCTCTTATCAGCATAACTTTTCTAACGATCAACTCCAGCCTTAAGTCTATCCCTTAATCCTGCGAGATCTTCTTGGTAGTCTTCTTGCAACAAACAACAGGTCCTATGAACTGACCTTCTCTAACCTCGGCCCACATAATTGGCGAGTGACACTTTCTACCATACAATGCCTCAAACGGAGCACATCTCACACTAGCATGATAACTATTGTTATACGAAAACTCAACCAACGGAAGATGAACATCCCAACTTCCTCCGACCAGGACGCACGCTCTAAGCATGTCTTCCAAAGTCTAAATAGTACGCTCACTCTAACCATCGGTCTAAGGGTGATAAGCCGTACTCATGACTAAACGAGTCCCTAATGCCTCTTTCATTGACTGCCAAAACCTTGATGTGAAACGACTATCACGATCCGATATAATCGAGATCGGCACACCATGTCTAGCAACTATCTCATTCAAATACAATCTAGCCAACCTTTCCATCTTATAATCCTCACGCATAGGTAGAAAATGAGCAGACTTAGTCAATTGGTCCACGATGACCTAGATTGTGTCATACCCACTACTAGTCCTAGGCAACTTAGTCATAAAATCCATAGTTATCCCTTCCCATTTCCATATGGGAATCTTAGGTTGCTGGAGCAAGTCAAATGGCCTTTGATGCTCAGCCTTAACCTTCAAACAAGTCAAACACTTACTAACATACTCAGCTATATCCTTTTTCATTTTAGGCCACCAATACGTATCTCTCAAATCATAATACATCTTATCAGCTCTTGGGTGTACAGAGTACTTCGACTTATGGGCTTCATCCATTATCAGGGTTCTCACCTCACCCTTCAAAGGTACCCATATTCGATCTAGGTAGTACATGGTTCTATCACTTCTCTATTATATCATCTCATCCAAACCTTTCTGTAATCCTGCAAACTTATCCATGGCCTCCTTTTGAGCCGTCAGTATCCTATCCTTGATACTCGACTGAAGGGTCATATTCATAGCTCTAACTCTCTTAGGCTTTACTCTTTCCTTCCTACTTAGGGCATCCGCCACTACATTCGCCTTACTATGATTGTAGCAAATTTCACAGTCATAATCACTAAACAACTCTATCTAACGACATTGTCGCATATTCAACTCTTTCTGACTAAAGATATGCTGAAGACTCTTATGATCCATATAGATGACACTCTTTGTCCCATACAGATAATGTCTCCAGATCTTAAGCGCAAACACGACTACACCTAACTCTAAATCATGGGTAGTATAATTCTTCTCATGAATTTTTAGCTGCCTAGACGCATAGGCTATCACTTTACCTCTTTGCATTAACACACAGCCTAGTCCTATCCCGGACGCATCACAATAAACCACAAAGTCTTTTGCTCTATCAGGGAGAGCTAGAACAGGCGCACTACACAACTTATCCTTCAAGGTCCGAAATGCCAATTCCTGTTCCTCACCCCAATCGAAAGTCTTACTCTTCTGAGTCAAGATAGTAAGAGACTTAGCTATCTTAGAAAAGTTCTCAATGAACCTACGGTAATACCCAGCCAATCCTAAGAACGAACGAACCTCAGTCGGAGTTCTAGGGGCTTTCCAATTCTTAACAGCTTCAATCTTACTAGGGTCTACATGAATCCCATTACCATTTATAGTCTGGATGAATAAGGCTAAAATTGAAACAATGAGCATCGAATCACATGCCCAAGAAACTACACTTCTCTTAGCAAGAATTCATACTTAGAAAACTTAGCATACAGATTCTCCTTTTTTAGCAGTTCCAAGACTAACCTTAAGTGTTCTACATGCTCCTCTTGAGTCTTAGAGTAGATTAAGATATCGTCTATAAACACTATCACAAACTTATCAAGATAAGGCCTACAAACTCTATTCATCAAATCCATAAATATCGCTGGTGCATTAGTCAGACCAAAGGGCATTACAGTGAACTCGAAATGTCCATAACGAGTTCTAAACGCAGTCTTTGGAATGTCATCCTCATGCACTCTCAGCTGATGGTATCCAGACCTAAGATCTATCTTCGAGAAAAATTGCGACCCTTGCAGTTGGTCAAATAGATCATCAATCCTAGGAAGTGGATAACGATTCTTAACCGTCAACTTGTTCAATTCTCTATAATCAATGCACATCCTAAAAGAACCATTCTTTTTCTTCACGAACAATACCGGCGCTCCCCAAGGCGATGAGCTTGGTCGAATGAAACCTTTGTCTTGGAGTTCCTTGAGTTGTCCCGACAACTCCTCCAATTCAAAAGGTGCCAAACGATAAGGAGACTTTGCTACCGGCGTTGCTCCAGGGATTAACTCAATTCGAAACTCAATTTCCCAAATAGGCGGTAATCCAGTTAGATCATCCGGAAATACCTCAGGAAAATCTCTAACCACGACAATCTCTTCTTGTTTCTTAACACCCATCAAAAACCTCGCTTTCTCTTCCGGTCTCTCTCCTAATACTCTAAGTACCTTGCCATCCGTTAGTGGTATCCTCACTACCTTCTCATTTCAAATTATTTATGCTTTATATTTAGACAAATGCCTATAATCACATCAAAACTTCCATGCCTAAAAGGTATCAAGTCGATGTCAAAGACATGACCCTCGATTTCCAGTTTGCAACCCTTAATAACCTTATCGATCTCTACTAGCTGCCCGCTAGCTATCTCAATCTCATATTTGAAACCTAATTCGCTGGGCTCTAAGCCAAACAGAGATATAAAAGTAGTAGAAACAAAACTATAGTCGGCACCAGAGTCAAATGAGGTAGTGGCAAAATGATCGTTCAAAGTAAACGTACCTGTTACAATGTTCAGATCCTGGCAAGCTTCCTCTGCTCCCAACATGAATGCCCTATCCCTAGCCTGGTTCCCTTGGTTTCCAC
>BQNB010140771.1:4206-17367 GCA_026074375.1 Tanacetum coccineum | reverse complement strand
TAGAAAAACCGGTTTTTTTAAAACCGGTTTTCTAATAACCGAAAACCGGTTTTAACCGGTCGATTTGCATCACTAATGATATATGTTTCAAGGTATTTATAGCAAGCCTAAAATGCATGGAAGACGTTAATTTAATAAGCTCCCTAGTTTAAACAAATTAAGGAAGATGCATGACAGTTTACTTTGATTCAAATGTCTCCGCCCATGCCAATGACACTTTCATTTTTTTTCTTTGAAAAAATATACTAGTATGTTATAAGAAGAAATATATATACAGTCAATGGCTGCATTCGCTAATTTGTGTTATTATGCGGAATATTAAGTACTAGGAAATGCCAAGGCTTGTTCTACGTACAACGTTCCACAAAACAAAAGTGGGAACATCACAATATGAAGGCATATTTGGCACCAGTAATTCATCGGATCGTTTGCTAAATTATAGATGCAACTGATCGAGCCAAGAACCCAATATGGCAATATATCTCGTCTTCAAAATCAATATCAACTCTTAATGAAATAAATCAGCTTTAGTTATGAAAAATGCATGGGCTTGGATTATTATTTCTTTCTTTTATATGGATAGAAAGATCCTCGAAGACTAATAAATCTAACTTGTGGCTTGAAAGGTTAACGGGCCTAGTAAGAACATTGGCAATGTTACATTGCTGCCATGGTATTCTAATTACAACAATAAGTCTCAAGTGCCAAAATATACGAAAAACAGACCTACCCGGCCTCTTGAGGCATCACCCACTACTGCACTCCCCCGTCCTAAATCCCAATGATGCCTAATTGAGCCTTATAAGCATCAAGCATATCCTCTATTATCTGCCCATCTAATGTGGTACATTTGTCGGTTTGTTCCCCATTAAGTTTCTAGTTTTCGCATGAGATGTATTTCCCATCACACAGAGAACACCTTTTTCTAAGGCTTCCGATATATCTTCTCTCCTGTTCGTCTCCAATGTTATCTCTTACTCAAGTGTTTGCTATCCAGAAGCTATGAAAACCAAAACATCACTACAAGAAAAAGGTCGACAGGCGACGAGCTTTTCCCCGGGGACATATGTCGCCAGCGGGGATACACTACTAAACGACAAAACGGCATCCAACGTGGCACAACTTTTGGTGGAATTTTCAGAAAAGTTTGACCCAAAAGTCTGACAAAAAAATAGGCGGTAAAGTTTCCCGCTTTCCTTTCCTCGGCGACATGTCGCCGAGGATAGTGTTAACCGTTAATAACGAAGCTTAATCAATGTCATTAGTAACGGGGTGAGGTGTTTGTGTTATCCCAGGCGACATGTCGCCGGGGACCATCTCTTGATTTTCGTTGAAAATTAGGACCAATTCATTAGCTAATTAGGCTGGTGGGGTGACGTGGCCTGTATTATCCCCGACGACATGTCGCCTGGGAAAGTGTGTCTGGGCTTATATTTTGATTTGGGCTCATATGTCATAAATTTATTTTGGGCTTATATTTGGTGGGCTGACCTTGCCTATATTATCCCCGACGACATGTCGCCGGGGAAACTTCGTTTACTTCGTTGGCTTATCTCATTTGCTTAAATGTAATCGTTTATTATTTATAAAATATATAAATAATATATTAATTATTATTTATAATTATATATTTGATAAATAAAAACGATATAAATAAAATACTCCGTTTTCTTGGTTCGGTTCGGTTCGGTCCGATATGCACTACCTTTCTATAGTTGAACATGATATACCGTATACTTTTTCAAGATGCACATTCGTCAAGTAACACAAAAACAAACATTCATTTAGTTAAATATAATACGTACCACTTGTAGTAACACAAGCGAGGTCTTAGACCGATTATCATACACGACTAACAAACAAACACTTAAACATATTAGACCGATAATCATACGAGACTTACAAACAGACACTAAAAGCATACGAATTACATTCTAAATAACAAACTACTCCAAACCAAGTTTTCCCATGTCACGGTAAACTTCGTGAAGTAGTGCGGCTGAATTAAGTGTGTGTTCTTCCAAATGCATATACATTTCCACTGTTGCCTCGAGTAGCGTTTTCTTTCTAAGCAAGTGCTTGCAGTTTGAGCACTCTGCATTTCTTGAAGTTCCCGGATAATAGCTTTGACGTGGTGAAGCTCCTGGAGAATAGCGTGGAGGTGTTGAAGATCCTGGATAATAAATTGGAGTCGATGAATATCCTGGAGAATAAATTGGAGTCTTTGAAGCTCCAGGAGAACCAACCAGTAGACGGACTTGTTCCTCTTTTCATAAAAAAAATTCACATACAAAATAGTTTTCCCGAGCCTGTTAAAGAGTAAAGATAATAATTTTTAACAACCAATTAACCACATTATTTGTATATTACACAAATAAAAAGCATGTGATTGTTCACCTTTGATTGTGGACATGCATATTATAGTTTACCACGGGTTTTAAGGTTTTATACGATTCCTCGGCAAAAAAGAACTACAAGCACCTGCTCCAAAATGACACGCAAAACTTCATTATGGCTGGCACCATCAACACTATAATAATAGTTTGATCTGTTGGTGGGTGTGATGGTAAGAGTATGTGTGATCTATTGGTGGTTGTGAGGATAATATATGCTTTTATGGTAAAAAAGAGTTTTTGGAGGGAGTATTTGGCGGGAGTACTTGACGAGAGTTCTTGGCAGGATTTCATGGCGGGACTATCTCGACTCATCTGTTGAACAAATAATGTACAAAGATAACATATCGACTCATCCGTTGAACATCTAATGTACAACAATATCATCTTGACTCATCCATTGAACATCTGATGTACAACGATAACATCTCGACTCATCCGTTGAACATCTGATGTACAAAGATAGCATCTTGACTCATCCGTTGAACATCTAATGTACAAAGATAGCATCTCGACTCATCCGTTGAACATCTGATGTACAACGATAACATCTTGACTTATCCGTTGAACATCTGATGTACAACGATAACTACAACGATAACATATCGACTCATCCGTTGAACATCTGATGTACAACGATAACATCTCGACTAATCCGTTAAACATCTCATGTACAACGATAACATCTCGACTCATCCGTTGAACATCTAATATACAACGATAACATCTCGACTCATCTGTTAAACATCTGATGCACAACGATAACATCTCGACTCATCCGTTGAACATCTAATGTACAACGATAACATATTGACTCATCTGTTGAACATATGATGTACAACGATAGCATCTCGACATATCCGTTTAACATCTGATGTACAACTATAACATCTCGACTCATCCGTTGAACATCTGATGTACAACGATAACATATCGACTCATTTGTTGAACATCTGATATACAACGAAAACATCTCGACTCATCCATTGCACATTTGATGTACAACGATAATATCTTGACTCATCCGTTGAATGAGTGACATGATAGCATGCCTTAATGATCATAGCTACATTCCTCTGAATAATGAACAAAATAAGCCAACTCAAGGACATATTGGTGAGACAAGTAATGAACCGACTCAAGCTATACGTAACGAGTTTGAAGAGTTATATGCGAGTGCAAACAAGGAGCTGTACCCGGATTGTGATTATGTGACTCGATTAGACTTTATGGAAAAGTTTACCCATTTTAGGGTTAAAGGTAAATTGACTGATTCTATATTCAATGAAATGCTAGAGTTTTTCTAATTTGTGTTTCCCCTAGTAAAGGATACAAGCTCCCACTGTCATACTATGAAATAAAGAAGACATTTAAAATGATCGAGTTAGGGTATGAGTCGATACATGCTTGTGTAAACGATTACTTCTTATTTTGGGGCGAAGATAACAAAGATAAGCAATTATGTCTGGTGTGTAACACGAGTAGATGGAAAGACAATCATACAATAGGGAAGAAAGTTCCTAAGAAGGTGTTGCGTTACTTTTCGATCATTCCTAGGCTACAACGTTTTTACAAGTCTAGTCACATTGTAAAGGAAACGACTTTGCATACTATTGGAAAGTGTACCAAGCCCATTAAGATGCAACACCCGGTTAATGGTAGAGCATGGAAGACCTTTGACACCTGTTATCTGAAATTTATAGAAGAACCAAGAAATGTTCGATTAGGGTTGGCTGCTGATGGTTTCAATCCGTTCGACAACCTTAGTCAGTCTTATAACATGTGGCCGGTCATATTAACAACATACAATCTGCCTCTGTAGTTATTTATGAAAGAGAGTGATTTAATGCTGACGTTGTTAATTCCTGGCCCTAAATCCCTAGTTAAGGACATTGATGTATACTTGAGGCCTTTGATTGATGACCTAAAGGATTTATCGGCACTCAAAGGTATCGAGACCATAGATGTTGCTACAGGCCAGAAGTTCAATATGAGAGTGATGGTTTTATGGACCATCGATGGTTTTGATTTTCCTGCTCGAAGTAGTTTGTCTGGGTGGAGTGGGCAAGGTTACATGTCATTCCCTACATGTAATAAAGACACTCCATCTATGCGTGTGTTAAGCAAAATAGCTTATGTTGGTCACAGAAGATTTTTAAAAAAGCCCCATAAATGAAGAATGTCACATGATTTCAATGGTGAAACCGAAGACGGAGATCCTCCTAGAGAATTTGACCGGGATGAAATCCTAACTCAACTTGATAGATTGCCCACGCATGTGAAGGGGAAACATCCGAGTTTTGGGGGTGTGAAGATAAAACGCAATGTTCTTGTAGAGCTAAACTGGACTAAACGATCTATTTTTTATGAGCTTGAGTATTAATCTTTTCTTACACTAAAACACAATTTAGATATCATGCATATCCAAAAAAATGTGTTGGAGAGTATCTTGAACACTTTGTTAATGAATGACAAATCTAAAGACACCACTAAGGCAAGACAAGACTTGAAAATATGTGCATTCGAAGTGAGTTGTGGCTCGGCCAAAACAAAAACGAGAAGCGCTCAAAGCCTCAGGCTAAGTATTCCTTCACGCCAGAGAGCAAAAAAAAGTTGTCAGTTCATCAAAGGAGTTAAACTACCAGATGGGTTTGAATCCAACTTCAAGCACAAAGTGACCAATAATGATACCAATATAACGGGTGTAAAGTCTCATGACTGTTATATAATGATGCAACGTTTACTTCCTTACGGACTTCATCAATACTTGCCCTCAACCGTTGCAACACCAATAATCGAGCTATGTTCATTCTTTAAGCTTATCTGCTCTCAAACTTTGATGGAGGCTGACATGTTGAAAACTCAGAGCAAGGTGGTTGATATTCTGTGCAATCTCGAGCTCATATATCCTCCTACTTTCTTTGATATTATAATTTACTTGGTTATCCATTTACCTCTAGAGGCTCTTGAATGCAGGCCTATTCGCCCCCGATGGATGTATCCATTTGAAAGATTCATGAAGAAGCTAAAAAATTATGTATGACATAAAGCTAAGCCAGAAGGTTCGATTGTGGTGGGTTATGTTGCAAAAGAAGCGTTTACTTTCAGTTCACATTATTTTCGGGATGTTACCATGAAATTTAATCATCCTGACCGTAATGTGGATTTCCCTTCCCCAACATGTCAGTGTCAGGTGTTCCGATCAATATGTAAATTGATAGGTAAACGGTCGGTTATTCACTTAGATCACCAAGAATTGAAGAAAGTGATATGGTATGTACTTCACAACAGTCCTGAATTCAACACGTACCGTGACAAGTTCAAGAGGTATGCGTTTTTATTTTGAAACTTCTTTTTCCTAAGTTATCATTTTGATGACTTATTCTAATACAATGAATATTTTTTAAGTGAATTTCCTAACAAAGACTTGAAAGAAGAATTTCCCAACTGGTTTGGGTCGTAGGTAAACTTAGACTTATTATGTGTATTTCACTGTAAAAATAACGATAACATATTTTGTGTTATCTATCTAATCCTATCTTTTTCATAGATCCTTCAACGTTACATAAACAAAGATCCAGGTGTTAGCAAAAGCGGTGAGTTATTCGCTTTGGCTTGTGGACCAACACCATCTCCAATCTCAACCAACTCTTGCATAGTAAACGATGTAAGGTTTGTCGGGCACAGCCAGGATCAATGTCGTACAACTCAAAACAGCGGCATTTGCTTGCCTGGTGAGAAGGACGAAGAATTGTATTATGGCTAGCTTGAAGAAATTCTTGAATTTTCGTATATGTCGTTCAAAGTTGTGTTGTTTCGAGTTAAGTGGTTCGACACTAGCAACAAAGGACGCAAAATCAAACGTTTGGTCATTAGAAACAATATAACATAAATCATGGCACATGGTGAGGCGTTTAAAAATAATCAATACATTTTCGCAACATAACTCAAACAATACTTCTACCTTGAAGATATGGCTAGATGACCACCCGGTGTGGGGGACAAAGAAAAGAAGAAAGAATAAAGAAAGCATGTGAAAAAAGAAAAAAGCATGGGGAATATTTCTCATGTAACCATAGCAATGTTGTTTTGTCTCTTTCTTTATTTGATAGTTATAAGAATGTGTGTTATTCTTATGTAGCGGTTTGGTTACTAGCTTTTTTAGAATCTTGTCAGTGTCCTTTATTGGACTGTGATAGTGGACTTCACCCTGTACTTAAACGTCTTTTGGAGTAATAAGATTTACCGGGGAAACCCTTTATCCAAAAAAAAACATTCTTTGATGTTGCATCAGAAGGTCCATTTTAGTAATTAATGAGGTATAGTCTCCCCCCGAGCCTCCAGAGGAGAAACATAACTAGCCATCCTCGCCAGACAAGCACGACCTAGGCGAGAAACGTATTCTAGATAAGCTTGTATATCGAAGGATGAACCAGGTCCGGAGTCAGTAGGGTCAATGCTAGCCTAAAAAAGGTACAATAACAGTGTACCAGGAGGGTACAAGGCAGGACCACCATAAGTGACTGGTATGTCGCGACAACCAAACCAGTGAATACAGAGGAAGTACCAGCCTGACGACTTCCCCGTTGGGCCTAGACGACAACCAGAATTCACATGTCATCAGGTAACATTCATGTAATATAAATAGTAGATGTTCGTTCCTCTAGACGGACATGCTCGCACACACTCCGAACCATACTTACTCTCTCGCTCTCTCTCTTTCTCTCTCTCTCTCTCTCCATCTAGCTTAGTGTGAAGTCATGAAAGTAGTGAAGAAGTTGTGAAGTAGTGATAGATTGGTTATAGCTAAGATTAGAACTCGACATCTAGCTTAGTGTCAGAAATTGATATAAGCGAAAGTTGTGGACGGTTTTCTCTGCCATAAGGGAGTTTGTTGACATAGTGAAGAAAACTCTCGAGTTAGGTGCTCGAGGAGTGAAGTAGGGAGAAGAGGTGCTTTGTAACCGAACAACTATAAATCCTTGTGTTTTGGTTTGATCTTTCTAACTCTTATCTATTATTTCTTTATTTGTTCTTACTTATTTATATTATTCATATTGTGCAAGTATTGAATTCACAAAAAGTTGAATCTAAGTTTTTATAAACAAACATAAACATTAAATTAAAAAGCGGTAAACTATTCAACCCCCCTTCTAGTTTTCCACAAGCATGTCTAAAATGGAATAAGGGAATTTCCTTGTCTAAATCTATGTTTTTCACCCTTATTTGTGTCTATACCGGTAATTTTCTCTATTTTGATGTGCAAATTAAAACAAGCATCATCTTCTATTTTTTTAAATGGCAAATATATAATAAAAAGACTAGCAAGAATCTAGAAGATACAAACACCAAAATGACAAATAACAGACACACGAAATACTTAATTCCCACTAGAAGAATACCTAGCAAACACCAACAAGCAACAACTATCTTACTAACTATAAATTTTCAGTGGTTTAATTTAATGTGCATGGGTATTGAATTGAGTGTGCATGGGTATGGTATTGAGTGTGCAAGGTACCTTTATTGCCTCCACCTCTTCATCATTTCTCTTCCTTCATTACATTCGGCTGTTACCATCATCCAGGGAATGTCAACCATCATCCAGTGAATATCAAGCAGTGGTATAAATGGTTGCATCTCCTACATATATTCCATATCTGAAACATACCACAACATGTCAACTAATGAAAAATTCCCTACTTATGATATTAAAACCGATCACGTCATTCCCAATGAGGCTGCAGATGCGAGTTCAGAGGTTGAAATCACATCCGACATGCCTGTTATCAAGAATGTAGTTAAACGGAAGCAGGACAACCCTGATAAGGGTTCAGAATTGAATTCAGAATTATTCTTGGACCAATTGGGTCTGGACTTGACTGGAATAATAATTTTGATGCTTGGTAGGATGTGGGATGTAAGTTCAGTTACCGGTCGATACTTGAGCACGGATTTTGTCGTTGTTAGATGCAAAGGTAACCCTCAAATGTTATACGCCCTTTTGTTGTGTATTTTTAAAACCCAACTTTGTTGCAGGGGAACATGATTCATTGCTCTGCAAAAGCGAGCGTGTCTCATAATTTTCTAAGACTCAAGTAAGGAGGCATCTATTCTGTGAAAATTTTTACTGTCAAACCTAACAAGGATGAGTATCGGGTTCTGAAAAACGATGCGTATATGCTTGAATTTGATGGGTGGACAACCATTAGAAAAGCTTTAGTGAAGGCAGATGGCTTTGTGAGATACCGGTTCCAGCTCTAAGATTTTGACGGTATTGAATCATCAGACAACAAGTATTTGATTGGTGAGTTGCTATTAGAAAAATACTTTTTAACGTAGGCTGTAATTGTATTACATTTAAGAGAATAACTAGTTATTTGATTGGATGTTCCTGAACTTACCTTGCAGATGTTGCCGGATATGTGACCAATGTCGGGAGGACAAATCATTTAAAATCAGGCTCGAGGAATCTAGACTTCCACCTTGCTAATCACAGGTTACTATTCTTTGCAGATATCCCACTTATACCTTATGGACGTGTTTTTAGATAATCATTTGTTCTTTACAACAGGGCCAGTCCATGAGGGTTACACTTTGGGGTAGTCTTGGGGATGTGCTAATAGAGAAAAAAACCAAAAAGACCGGTGTGTGCCCACTTATTCTATCTGCAACCTGTCCCAAGAAGTACAACAGTAAGCGAGAATGAATCCAATAGCTTTACAACACATTCCAGAATAATTAGATGCTTTTAATGTAAATTTTATCTTTCAGACAAGGTTTATCTGTCAAGTACTTCACCAACTGTTATTTACAATGATGATGCAATTCCTATGATTAAGGCTTTGAAAAAGGCAAACAGGTAGCCACCGACATATTGTTACTATTCATGTTTAAATAGTGATTGTATTTTTGCAAATACCTGAAATCTGTCTGCCAATGTTGTTAGTCATCAGAACTCCGGAACATCTGTAGACCTCTCTCAACCCTGGGCTGGGACTCTAGAGAACCTTTTTATGTGGGCTCGGAACAGGAAGAACGATGTATACTGCTTTCTTCCCAATTTGTTTTGGATATACTATTCATCCATTACACCAAATTTACAACGTTTGTCTTTGCAGTCTATCACCTTCCACTGTAAGGTTACCATTGATGGAATCAGGACAAGAAAGGGATGGAACTTCCCTTCATGTAGGAGCGACACCTGTAAGAAGGCTTTGACCCGCCAGGACGGCCAATTCTTTTGTCAATCGTGTAACAAGGGAGTCAATTACCCGGTATTAAGGTAGAGGGTCTTTTTTTAACATATTATGGATAAATTAGAATAAAATGGATGGTAACATTTACCTTTTGTTTGCACGATTCTCCTTGCAGGTACTGGCTTAAAGTGGACACGTCAGACAACACTGCTCAGGCTATTGTTGTTATGTTCAATGAAACCGCTACTGCTTTGGTCAATTGTTCTGCAGACTTCCTCATGGATACAGTGGATGAGGTATATATTTATAGCATTTTGCACAAACCCCCAACACATTTTGTACTAACCTTTATGTACAGTCTTCAGAAGATCATCTAAACTTGCCGCCTGCTTTGTCAAACCTTATTGGTACTGCTCATGTTATGGAAATCAAGTCCCATACATACTATGAGTATGGGACCTTTGAAAGTTTCACGTGCTGGCAGATTCTTCCATCGGAAAGAATCGATGACAGTGTAGGATCCAGCAACCTAGATGATTATCCTGATAACCAGCCTCAGAAAATGAAAAGGATTGTACAGGATCCATCTATTGTCACTCCGTCCAAACCTGTCGAGGAAAGAAAAAAGTCAAGGTTAGCAACCACCCAAGTACTCACACTTACACACTTTAAAGAATATAATATGTCCCCAACAAAGTAAGTAGGATTGAAATCACTCACATATACTCATATGGTGTCATTTCTATAGAATGGACATTGAGGATTCTGAAACTGAAGATAGTAGCGACTCAGCCAATGCCAAAGGGCAGAAGGGGGTTGTTGAGCCTTCTGCTAAGAAAAGGAAAAATCGGTATATTCATTCCCTTGGTTGCACATTTACTTATGTTCAGTTACATGTACGCCTTCATCAGCATGCCGATTTATACTCGGATCACTAAAACACTGAGTCATGTACTAACCTGTTTTTGTTTGGGTGTCATAATTTTAGAAACCTGTATGATGAGGCCGACTAAGCATAGAGGACCCAAGATTATAAAGTTTGGCCCAGCAGCTGCAGGATAACACAGAGTCTTTTAGAAGTTTCAATAATAAGCACTTAGGAAAAAAGAATAAGTTGGATTCCAAATGTTACTAGGTCCTGTGTTTTGCTTAGTTGCTCCTTGCAAAACACATTTTTTGTTTAAAAACAGTAATATTATGCCTGTTATGTTAAATGAGTGGTTCCTTTATGTTATTTCTGCAACCTTAGTTTTATTTAGTTCTGATTCGAGCATGGATTTTTGATTGTTTAAGACATGAAAAACAATTTAACAGGTGTGAAACTCTTGAAACAATATACTACATAGATTGGACTCAACAACAAGTAAAGACAGTGGTAGTGAACTGAGTATAAATCGGCATGCTCAAATATACCACTCGCATAACTAAATGGTCATACCAAAAATCCAATCAAGAAAATCTTTAATGAATAAAATCTTTAATGAATGCTATGTGCAAGAAAAACTACAACAATCGCCCATTTTCCAAATAAAGAATAACAAATTAAAACAAGCTAATTAGAGTACAAACCTGTATCAGGTTTCTTCATATTAAATTCCCAAAGAGCAGCAAAATCCACTTTCACGTTGTCATCCAATAATGAGGAAATGAAAAGAACCAGTACAGTCATGTTTTGTCGCTTCATGAGGGTTGCACGTATTATAATACAGAGGTGTAAACAGATAAAACAGTCAACGCTCCCACTCTGCGAATACAGTTCATGCACACCAAAACAAATGAAACATCAAAGAACACTAAAACCATTATCATATCTCCACATCTCCACCCGCTCTGAAATTTATAGCGCTTTTGTAAACAGACAAAAACTTGAAACAAACTACAGACATTAATGCATTGTGTAAACCAACAAATGAGAATGAAAAAAATGCACTAAAAAACCAACTATGCTTCCATCACTTATTCTTACTTTTTATCCTATATTACTTGCAGACCATGAGACAATATGATACAACATGGATAAAAATTTACATTTAAACAAGTATTATCACACCATAACAACGCTAAAATTTAAAAGGCCAGGCCACCGAAATTCCATTGGAGCTACTAAATTAGAGCGTAACTACATATACAACTGGCTACCACCTGCACAATTAACTACATTATGTATCTTTTAAGGAAATCCTACATAACCCATGACACTTGAAATAGAACTACAAACCAGGTCAAAATGCTCATTATACTGGATCTCAATATAATTATATATAAACCATAACCAAATGTAACGACAATAACAAAATATATTCATTTATTCCATTCAAAGGATTACAGCTTTGTTTCAGATGTTAACATGATAACATTTCAAATCCAGGTTCTTACTTATTCATAAACCTAACAAAACACCACAACCTATGAAATCCTACACCGTTTCTCCCATGTCAGCTGCATACTCAGCCTTCAAACGCATCCCAACATGGGCACCTGCCAAGAGTTGTTCCAAAATTCCTAACCTTGCAGATTCCCGTGCAACCATCTCCCTCATGTATTCCAAAGACTTCAATACATCTGCACGCTGTCCTAACGCCTTCAATTCAGCAATCAACCTCCGATCCTTAGTTATAGACACCCTAATGGCAGATAAGAGCTCACGCAATAACTCGATAAAATATTCATCTGAATCTTGTGCTCGACTAAACATAACCTTCATCTTATCTTCAAGCCGAGTTGAATCGGTAACCTCACTTAACTTATCAAGTATATAAAGAGCAGCCATTGTAAAAAACCTAAATCAAAGAGTATGGATGTGTCTATGATATGGAAAACTAAAACAGAATTCCTATTTAAATAGGCAATGATAGAAATTCAGGAGGCATCTAAGTAAAAAGTAACTGCTCAGCCTCACAATCATTATTACCTATGCAAAAAATTAAGGCAGAGATTTAAATATACTAATGACAATTAACTAGGGCTCAAACTATTCCCTAACCCTTTGCATTTTGTAACTGCAGTTTCCAACACAACACATTCATGCATCAATCTAAACAATTCATGGTCAGTGTACAGAGCGACATAGGCTTTAAATCACACATCAATACAGTGCCAACATTTATATAACCTAGATGCTACAACTAATCCAAACAAACAACCAGTTCTAAAAACTCTCCAACCGAATATTGTTATTCATTAAAACAAGTAACACCCACTGGGTTTCTAAGGTTCATACAAAATAAAAACAAAGACTAACATGCCAAACAACTAAACATACTAATACCATCACCACCGTAACAAAAGACAAACAATCACACCATCCCCTGATCTAAACACCATTGTGCTCACCATTCAACATATCTACGTTGTGTCCTTGGCTTTCAATCACTTCTAAGGCTTCAGCAATCACCTCATGCAATGCCAATAGCTTACTCTCTTCACCACGCTTAGCATCCTTAACAGCCAACAAGCTATCATGCACCTCATTTTAGTCTTCCATAGCTTGAAGTTCTGCAATCACAACAGTCATCTGAGCAATGAAACTCCTAATAGCAACCGCCTCTTCTCGCATTCGGTTCACAAAA